>PVJS01049920.1:0-14502 GCA_004027185.1 Glis glis | reverse complement strand
AAAAAAAAAAAAAAAAAAAAAAATTCAGTCATGGGCCAGGCATGGTGGCGCACCTTGTAATCCCAGTACTTGGGAGGCTGAGGCAGGAGGATCACAGGTTCGAGGACAGTCTCAGCGAGTAGTGAGAGTCATCAACCTAGCGAGACCTTGTTTCAAAATAAAAATTAAAAAATAGGGCTGGGGGTGTAGCTCAGATAGAATGCCCCTGGGCTCAATCCCCAGTACCTCCCCCCACACACGTCATTAAAGGTGGTAAGAAAGGGCAAAGATCCAGATCCTTGAATTCTGAGGAAAACATCCACCACCAATGGCCTTTGGGCGTAATAACACTTTCTAATTAACTGAGTCCTGAGCATGTGCCAGGCACTGTCCTCAGCATCATTCAGCTATTCACTCATTTAATCTTGGTAAATATCCTACCAGTAGTCACTGTTGTCCCACTCTATGGATGAGCAGAGGTTAGAAAAGGTCAGTATCTTGCCCAAGTCCACACAGGCAGTGGTGGAACCAGAATCTGAATTCAGGCCCGGTTTGCCAAGAGGTTGGATTTTAATTGGCTTTCTCATAGGCTGTCAATTTCATCTCCTGCTGGGGTCCAGAAAAACTTATTTTCCAGCATGGACTCATATTTCCTTTCATTCTTGCCTGCAAACTGAACTCATTTCTTGCCAAATGCAGCCTACAGCAAAGGGCACAACATTGTGTAAGAAGCAAATAAATGCTAAGCGAATGGATGGCTAAGGCCAGTCTAAGGAGGAGGAAAGGGAATCAGGAAAGAGTGTTAGAGTGGCCCAGAGTGCAGATACCAGTGTAAAGCGCGGCTGGGAGGAGAGTTGAAATGTCTGCTGCGTCACAGTTAGGAGGCACTCGTGGACTTAGCAAGAGCAGAGGGGTGGAGGCAGAGTGCAAAGAGCTGAGGACTGAATAGGACATGGAGAATGGAGAGTACCATCATACAAAACCCAGGGGAAAGAGAGGAGAGCATGTCTGTAGGCTGAAGAGGTAGCTGACAGGAGGACACAAGGCAGAAGAGCCAAAGCCCTGGAGGAGATGAAGGGCACGAGAGTAAGGGCAGAAGGGGGTCGTAAAGTTGAAAGGTAGAGGTTAGTTTCATCCCCCACATGTCTGCAGCAGGCTGTAAAGGATGGGAGCTGGACAGAGCCGAGGGACAGCTGAGAAGGGGATTCAGCCCAAGGGCTACTTGGACCAAGTGGGCAATAGTAAGACGAGTTCTATTTCTGATGAATATATTGAGTGTAGTGGTGCAGTCAGAAAGGACAGTGGCCAACATGGCTGGTGATGCCTGGAAAGAACACGTAAGGACCAACCGAGGTAGCCAAAAGGCCACATGTTCTGTCTCTCCTCCACTCTTTATTACTAAAGACAGTGTGTAGGGCAGCAGGCATTAAAAGCACCAGTCCACTTGTGTTGGTCAAAGAGAAGCAAGAGCTGACCTGACAAGATGTCTCAATTACAGAGATAAGTATCGGTGAATGACCCAACATTTGAGGAACACTATCACCATGAAAGCAAGACTGTGAGGCAAACAACACCAACACCTGAGGGAAAAGTTAACAGCTATTGGAACAAGCTCCAGAAAGATCTGCAGGGACATAAATGCACATTTTATTGGAAAAAGAAGGAATAGACAGTTATGAAACAAGAACAAAAACAATTTAAAAATATTGGACTGGATGAAGTTCAGTCATAGAGCACTTTCCTGGCATGTGTGAGGACCTGAGTTCAAGCCCTACTAATACACACACACACAACACAATATTGGACATTATAGCTGTAATAACTAAATTTAAACTCTTGGGTGTTAAAGAGGACAAGGGAGAGCAGAGAGGATTTTTAGGGCAGTGAAAATATTTTGTATAATACTATGGACTTTGGGTAATAATAACTCAGTGTAGGTTAATCAGCTGTAACAAATGAACCACTGTAGATCTGTAGATGCTGGTAGTGAGGGTACTCATGAATGAGTGTGGAAATTCTGTTCTATTTTGATATAAACCTAAAATTTCTCTGGAAAATAAAGTAATATATACTTCATTTTTTATACTTTTCATAAATAGATAAATAATTTATATTTATATATTATAAAAAATTTATATATATGTAAATGTTATATAAACATAATATAAATATATAATATAAAATATTTAAATATAAAAATATAAACATATTTACATATTTTTATAAATATATATATATCCTCAATAGATGACTGAACAGCAGAATAGAGCTGAGCCATGAATCAGTGACCTCAATGCCTGAGCCAAGGAACATTTCCAGATTAGGTAACACAAATGGATAAAAGGCTGGGTATGGTGGAACATGCCTGTAATCCCAGTACTTGGGAGGCTGAGAAAGGAGGATCACAGGTTCAAGGCCAGTCTCAGCAACTTAGCAAGTCCATTTCAAAATAAAAAATAAAATAGGGCTAGGGGTGTGGCTTAGAGATTCAATGCTCCTGGGTTCAATTCCCAGTACCCCCCCCCCGCCAAAAAGATAAAGAGATGGGATGGGGATACAAAAGAAAAGAAGCATTCATCTAATGTAATGACTGCCTTCAGGGGACGTCTGGCAATGTTGGGGACAATTTTGGTGGTAGTTACTGGAGGGCATGCTTCTGGGTTGTAGTGAATAGAGGCTATTTTCGCTACTAAACATCCCACAATGTACAGGGTGCCCCACAACAGTAAATTACTGGCCCTAAATGTCAGTGTTGCCAAGGTTGAGAAACCTTGATATGGTTCCACATTTCCATTTGGTATCATTCCTTCTGTCTGAAGACTTAGTTCAAAATTTCTTATAATAATAGTCACTGAGGTTACTTTTCATTTTTATTTTTACATGTGATAAGTCTTTACCTCAACTTCATCCTTGATATTTTCCCCAGGTCTGGAGTTCTAGCCCAAGGATTTTTGTTTTGTTTTTTGAGGTACTAGAGATTGAACCCAGAGGTATTCTACCTCCAAGCTACACCACTGGCCTTATTTTTATTTTTGAAACAGGGTCTCACTACATTGCGGAGGGCCTCACTAAGTTGCTGAGGCTGGCCTTGAATCTGTGATCCTCCTGTCTCAGCCTCCCAAATACTGGGATTACAAGCATGCCCCACCAAACCCGGCTCCGAGTTTTTCCTTTCAGTACTTTAAAGATTTTTCTCTAGTTTCATGCTCACATTGACTGCAGCCAGAATTCTGCTGTCTTGGTGTGATAGTTGGTCTGGTTTGTCAACTTGACTGTGATATACGGTCCTGGAGCTTATCATTTTCCCACGCTAATTTCTCAAGTGATGCCAGGAGTAACCAGCCAACATCAGTATATTCCTTAGTATTTTTAAAATGATCAAAAGTATGAAATATAGAATCACCAAACTCTTTGCTCCTCACAAGAGGAGAGTTAGGGTAGTCGAAAGGGTCCACCCTTCGTATAGCTTTAAACAGTTCACACCACGGAGAATCAGTACCTCCCCTACTAATTGAAGGACGGCCTTCACTCACTTTAGGCTTAATCAAATTGGAGAGCCAGCTCCAGAAGCCAGAAAACCAACCAAAAGAACACATTCTTGTGAATTCTGTTACTATGTACCCCACTCCCGGTACCAATATCTGTATTGGTCAGGGTTCAATAGATTAACAGAATTCACAGAATGAGTATATGAAAAAGGGATTTATTAGATCAGCTCACAATGTAGTCCTGAGTTTCGACTGCACGTGAAGAGTCAGTGGAACCAGCAGCTTCCAATGTTTTATTTTGAAACACTAAGTAGCTGAGGCTAACAATTTATCCTTTCTGGGTTTGTTTTTATTGATCAGTTTCCACCTGAGTAGCATTTTTCTTCTTTGTGTACCTTGTAAGTTTTTACTGAATGCTAAGCATTGTACATGTTACTTTGTTGGGTGCTGGATATTTTCAATAGAATTTTTATTGAGAACAGTGCATTATATGCAGATGAATAATAGATATCTTTTACCCAGTTTCCCATAATGGTCACATCTTTAGATAACTATAATGTAGTATCACAACCAAGACACCGAGATTGATTACAACCCATCGGTCTTATATTTCCCCAGCTGTATTCGTTCGTGTGGTTATTGAGTCCTATGCAATTTTTGACATATAGGTTCATGTATCTAGTACCATAAGATGACAGTGCCAGCATGACAAGGACCTCTACCTAGCATCATCCTCGCTCCTTGTCTTCTTTCACTGCCTGGTAGTATCCCAGTCTGTTTAACTGTACACAGACTGAAGGACAGCTGGGCTGATCACAATTTATGGCTATTACGAGTAAGATTGCTATGAATATTGGTGTAAAGATGTTTGTGTGAACACAATCATGTTTTCTGGGATCATGGCCAGGAATGCAGCATCTGAGTCCTGTGACTGTGGATTTCTGTTTCTCCGGTCAGCTTTATCAGTTTTTGCTTCATGCATTCTCAGAATCTGTTGTCTGGTGCATGCACATTTAGGATTATGTCTTCTTGGTGGTGAGCCTTTGTTATTATGTGATATCCCTCTTCTCTGACAGTTTTCTGTGCTCTAAAGACTAAATGATCAATTTGTATGGTCTACCTTTTTTCATCCTTTCAACCTATAAATGTTCTTGCATTTGATGCGAGTTTCTTCTATGCTGCATATAATAGAGCTGTGTCATTTACCCCATTCTGCCAACCTCTTTTAGTGGTTTTTTTTTTTGTGGTACCGGGGATTGAACCCAGGGGCATTCTCCCTCCGAGCTACACCCCCAGCCCTATTTTTTTATTCTTTATTTTGAAACAGGGTCTAATTTGTAGAGGGCCTAAGTAGCTGAGGCTGGTTGCGAATCCGGATCCTCAGGTCTCAGCCTCCCAAGTACTGGGATTACAAGCGTGCACCAACACGCCCAGCCTTTTAGTGTATTTAGACGATTTACATGTGACAAAATTATTGATGTTAGCTTTAAGCCTACATTTGTTATTTGTTTGCTTCATCTGATTCTCAGCCCTTTCTCTTTACTTGTCATCCTGTGGGTTATTTGATTTTTTTTTGCGTTCCATCTTGACTTAAATATAGTTTTAAAAAATTGAGATAACTGACATGCCATAAATTTATCCTTTTATTTATTTATTTATTTATTTATTATTATTATTTTTTTTTTGCGGTACCTGGGATTGAACGCAGGGGCGTTCTACCTCCGCGCTACGCCCCCGGCCCTATTTTTTAATGCTTTATTTTTGAAACCGGGTCTCACGAAGTTGCGGAGGGCCTCACTAGGTAGAGAGAGAGAGAGAGAGAGAGAGAGACCGATCAATCTATCCATCGATCGATCGTGCGCGCGCATGCGCGCTGAGGCTGGCCGCGAACCCGGATCCTCCGGTCTCCGCCTCCCAAAGTACTGGGATTACAAGCGTGCGCCACCACGCCCGGCTAAATTTATCCTTTTAAAGTGTGCAATTCAGTGGGTTTTAGTATATTCACAAGGTTGTGCATTCATCACCAAGAATTCCAGAACATTTTGGTCTCTCCAAAATGAAATACTGCCCCTAGTACCATTCCATTCCCACTCACTCCCCTACCCTCCAGCAGCCACTGAGCTTTCTACCTCTACAGATTCAACTACCCTGGGCATTCCACATAAATGGAATCATACAATATGTGGCCTTTTGTGCTGTAGCTTCTTTTACGTAGGATAGTGTCTTCAAGGTTTATCCAGGTTGTTAATCTATCCATATTTAATTCCTTTTTGTGTATTTATACTACTCCCCTGCGTGGCTATACCAATTGTTTACCCATTAGTCACTTGATAAATATTCTTGACTATTCTGAATAATGCTGCTCAGAACATTGATGTACAAGGTTTTTGCACAGACGTTTTCACTTCTGTTGAATACATACCTACATACCTATCATATGCCAGGTCACATGATAACTCTAACTTGTTGAAAATCTTCCAACATGTTTTCAAAAGTGGTTGTACCATTTTACAGTCCCAACACCAATGTGTAGATTCCAATTTCTCAACATCTGGCAATGTTTGTTATTGTCCTTTACAGCCATCCTAGCAGGTGTGAAATGGCCTTGACTTGTTTTTCCCTAACAACCAACAATCTTTTCACGAGCTTATTGGCCATTTGTATATCTTCTTTGGAGAAATGTCTATTCAAATCCTTTGTCTAGAACTGAGCATATTGGCATGCACCTATAGTCCCAGCACTTGGGAGGCTGACGTAGGAGGATGGTGTGAGCTTAGGAGCTTTAGACCAGCCTGGGTGGGTGATGTGGTAAAAACCCATCTCAAAAACAAACAAAAGAATCCTTTGTCCATTTAAAAAATTTGGTTGTCATTTAATTGCTAAGATTTTTTTTTTTTTTGGTACTGGGGATTGAACCCAGGGGCATTCTACCTCCAAGCTACACCCCCAGCCCTATTTTATTTTTTGCAAGAACAACAATTAATATTTATTTTGTGCAGCATCTTTACATGATTCCTTTTAAGCTACCCACAATCCTATGAGGTTGGAAAAATTATTACTCTCATTTGCTGAAAACAGAAATGAAGATACAGAGTTTAATAGGCTACAAGAGTTCATTGGCCAGTGGATGGTAGAGGTGGGATTTGCAGCTAGGAGGTCTGAGGCCAAAGCTTAACTTCTTACCTTTTACTAAAGAAAAGACTGGGAATGGAACCACCACATATACCTTGTTAGTTTTCTAAGGAATTAAAGTTAGAATACTACAGCAATACATGTATACCCATGATTATAGTAGTGCAATTTAAATAGCCAAATTATAGAACCAATCCAGGTGTCTACCAACAGATGAATGGATAAAGAAACTGTGGTATATACACACAATGGAATTTTACTCATCCATAAAGAACAACAAAATTATGTCATCTGAAGGAAAACAGATGGAACTAGAGAATATTATGCCAAGTGAGATCAGCCAGCCAGTTTCAAAAAGTCAAGGCTTGTATGTTTTCTCTCATATGTGGAAGCCAGAGAGAAAATAGGAAACAAAAGGGATTTCAGATAAATGGAGAGAGAGATCAGAACAGTGGAAGAGAATTTGAGGAAGGAGATGGGGAGGGGAAAAAAGGCAGCTTGATGAAGGAACCAGTTCAAATAATGCTATGTCTATATATGAAAGTATCACTACCAATCTTACGAACATGTATGGGGAGAGGGAGATTGGGGTGAGATTGAGAAGGGAACACACCAAGTACTTGTGTGCATGTATATTTCTAACACACTGAATCTCACTATGATGTATAACTGTAATGCACTAATAAAAGTATAAATAACTGTAATGCACTAATAAAAGTATAATAGTAAAGCCTATGGTCCCATCTCACCAGGATATTTGTGTGTGTGTGTGTGTGTGTGTGTGGTACTAGGGATTGAACCCAGGGGGTATTCTACCTCTGAACTATACCCCCAACCCGATTGTATTTTTTTTTAATTTATTTTGAAACAGGGTCTCGCTAAGTTACAAAGGGCCTAAGTTGCTGAGGCTATTTGTGAACCTGCGATCCTCCTGTCTCAGTTTCCCAAGCACTGGGATTGCAGATGTGTGCCACTATGCCCACTCAGCAAGATCTTAAAACATGAGATATATTGAAATACCTTTATGAAACATTGTAAAAGGAAGTAAAAATATACTACCAACTAATTAAGTGTATCCTCTGGACCAAGAAGAAACCTTTTGTGTTGACATTAGGATCCACGCGTTTTACATTTATTCCTGGACCTCCCTGCACTCCGGCAGGCCACCGTAAGGTCAGGTGCTCTTGCTTTAGGGCTCAGGAGCTGTTCCCCTCACAGCCCTGACTACACTTATACTAGTTCTTTTTAATTTAAAACCTGTATCTAGAGGATTGAAACCCTTTGAGGACAGGTACCATTCATGCTTGTATCTAAAAAATATGGAACACTTCACGAATTTGCGTGTCATCCTTGCGCAGGGCCATGCTAATCTCTGTATCGTTCCAATTTTAGTATATGTGCGGCTGAAGCAAGCACTTTTTTATTTTGAAACAGGATTTCGATTGGTTGATGAGTCTCACTACTTGCTGAGGCTGTCCTCAAACCTGAACTCCTGTCTCAGCCTCCCAAGTACTGGGATTACAGGCGTGCGCCACCATGCCTGGCTTACGTTTAAGAATTTTTGTATGCTCTGGATACTGGATCCTTGTCAAATGTTATTTGCAAATAACTCTCCCATACAGTGGGTTGGCATTTACATTCTTGATGGTTTCCTTCGAAGCACGAACATTTAAATATTGATCAGGTCCAACTTACCCACTTCTTTTGTTATTTTGATGTCATACCTAAGAATGTTTTGCCTAACCCAAAGTCACAAAGATTTGTTCCTATATTTTCCTCTAAAAGCTTTATATTTTTAGCTCCCATACACAGGTCTTTTAATACATTTAATTTTTGCATATATTGTGAGGCAGGACTCCAGATTCAAGTTGTCCTAGAAACATTTATTGACAGTTCTTTCCCTTATTTAACTGTCTTGACACTCAAAAAAAAATTGATCACAGATGTACAGGTTCATTTCTAGACTCTCCATTCTATTCGACAGATCTATACCTCACTTCACATCAGCACCACACTGTCTTGATCACCATGGCTTGGTAGTTTTAAAGTCAGGAAGTATGAGCCCTCCATATTTGTATATCATAATATGTGACATATTAAGTCTCCTACTATCAACATCTTACCACTTCTAATGGAGGAAATCTTATCTGTATTTAGATTCCAGTATTTGCTCTACCTTAAAATATACCTTAAAAATAACTCTACCTTAAATATACCTTAAAATATATATATTTATATATAAAATACATATTATATATAATATATATATAATAAATATACTTTAAAAATGCTCTACCTTAAAAAATAACAGGAGCTGGGCGTGGTGGCACACGCTTGTAATCCCAGTACTTGGGAGGCTGAGACAGGAGGATTGCAGGTTTGAGGAAAAGCCTCAGCAAGTAGTGACTCATCAACCTAGCAAGACCATTTCCAAACAAAAAATAAAACAGGGCTGGGGTGTAGCCCGGAGAATGCCTCTGGGTTCCATTCCTAGTATCACACACACACACACACACACACACACAGAGATCACTGTTTTGAGCATCAGATGGTATAATTTTTACTTATTACATATGATTATAAAAAGATTCCTTCATCATTTCCTTTAAAGAACTTCCTATAGGCAACACATAAGTTATAAGTAACAAATTCTTTTAGTATTACTTCATCTGAGGTCTTAATTTTACTTTCTTTCCTGAAAGTTTTGCATGATATAAATTCAAAATTATTTTCCTTTTGGCATTTGTCTTTTTTGTTTTTGGAGATGGCGTCTCACCAGCCTCTAGGCTGGCTTTGGCCTCTCAATCCTCCTCCCTCAGCCTTCCAAGTAGCTGGGATTACAGGTGTGCAGCACCACACCTGGTGTGTGCCACAGTGCACAGCTACCTTTCAGCACTTTAATAATAGGCTTCTTTCATGTTCTCAAGGTTTCTGAGAAACCTGCTGTCATTCAAGTTGGTGTCCTTCAATAGGCCACTATAAACCATGTTTAAGTGGCCGCTTTCAAGATTTTTTTTTCAGTTTTCAGAACATTAATTTATGTTTCTTGGCCTGGATTTGAGTTCATTCTGTTCAGGGTTCCCTCAGCTTCATGATCTGTTTGTGTCTTTCACCAACATGGAAGCTTCTTTCTTCAACTACTCGTTCAGCCCCATTTATTTTGGGACTCAGGTAATATGGATATTTGATATTATCTCATAGGTCCTTGAGATTTTGTATTTTCCTTTTTTTGGAAGGGGTCTATGTTTTCTTGCTCAAATTAAGTAAATCCTATTGATCTGTCCTCAAATCTACTGATTCTGTCTTGTCATTCCCACTCTACTATTATCCCACTTAACTATTATTTAGGAAGTTTTAAGTTTGACATTGCATATTTTCATTTTATACTCTTTGGTTTTCTAGAAATTTTGTGTATTTGTAGAGATTTCCTAGTTTTCATTTGTTTCAAGAGAAATTTATAGTCAGTTTTATGATGGGTGCTTTCAAATCCTTGAAAGAAGATCAACTGGTGTCATAAGTAAAAGACACTTGTCTTTTCTCATTTAGGTTGCAGTTTCCTGATTCTTGGTATGACGAGTGACATTTGTTGTCTATTATGTTAAGAGACTGTAGATGCCTTTAAACCACATATAACAGGGAGACCAGGGACACCATGACATGACCTGGTCTCCCTCAGGGATCACTGTCTTGCACTGCTACTCCATGGTACTCCATATGTACCACCAGGTTCTTGCTTGTCTCACACAAGGGAGTAGAGTAAAGCCACCTTGTCACTCGAGCTGCGAGCACAAGTACGCCATCCTTTCTGTAATCTTCCCTTTCCTGGCTTGTCTGCTTTCTTCTGATTCTGGGAGAATACCTCAAATTTGTCTTGATACCAAGGATCAATCTTCTCAGCATCAATCCTGCCCTTAAAGCCGGGGGCTTCATTATTATGGTGTCTTTCCTCTTCAGCTTTTAATCACTTCACTGTCACCTTTTCCTGTAGCCTATTGTTAACTTATGACTTCCGGAGTCAAAGGTGCAGCTTACTGCATTCTCCTAAGCATGATTTTTTTCTCCCCAAGTTGTTTCAGTCCTATACTTAATTTTGTCATCTTTATCCTTGAGTCTCCTGTATATATTTTTTCTGCAGTATTTTCGCACAGACTATTTACTCAGGCAAAGCAAACTCTGCCCATACCTGGCACCTGTCAGCTGGCAGGGTAGACAGAAGCCTAAACCACAATGCACGGGTGCGCTGGGCACAGGGGGCTTCTTCTGGAGGCAAGGCCACGCTGTGGGGTGGTGGGGTGCCGTAGACACCTCCTGCAGGAAGGTGCGAGGTTGCCCTCTCAGTGTCGTGGCCTCACCTGGACACTGGCCAGGTCTTCCTCCACTGACTGCTTTCTGTCACACACCACTCTTGTTGGTCTGGCAAGGCACACAGTGAGGGCTGTGGGATCCACAGAGATGGAACACAGGTTCTATCTTTTCAGATTGACTTAAAGCTGAAACCCTAATGGAACAAGGCCATTTACTTACAGTGTTGCACCCAGCTATGGTTCCTCAACCTCACCATGGTTAGGGGAAGAAAGGCCACAGGTGAGGCCATTGAGGTTGGAATAATTTTTTTTTCAATATCGTGCACTGCACGGGAATCATGAGTTGCCAGGAAATTCCATGAGGTCAGACAGTGAGGTGATGAAAATCCAACATGGAGAAAGAGAACAAATATGGAGGCCTGCCCAGCATTCCAGTTTATCAGAGCAGGGAATAAACACACCCAGATGTGCACTGCAGGCTTGAAGCTGGATGGAGACTAAACCCAGTGATAAGCCATCACGGCTGCAGTTTCCTAGTCATGGGTACCTGCCTGACAAGTGCCCGTCCCTGTTAGGTGTGTCTCAAGCCCTTTTCACTAGGAACTCGGGGGCAGGCACTGTCATTTCCATCTGGCTGTGACATAAGCTAGAACAACAACAAAAAATCTTAGTGAATTTACTGGAAGAACTCAGGCTCTTTGAATTTGGCAATGAAAATTAATGAGCCCAAAGCTAAGGTTTTTTAGGATATAAGTTAGTTCTTTATACAGTTCAACACAAATAGACATTCTCAATAAATGCAAAGTTTTTTTAAAAGAGCTTTTTTCAAACCATAATTCTTTAAGTGAGTCAATTCCAGTAACCCGTGGGCCCAAGGCAAGATATAAAAGAAATGGGTGGTATGGACTCCTCTAAGTCAGCCCCTGTAAGATATTGAGACATTTTCTGCCCCCTGTTGCAAGGGGAATGGGGTGGGGGAAAGGGAGAGGATCACAGGTTTTCTCATTTTTCAAATTCTTGGCATAATGCTTAAACATTTTACTAAGATTCTATATTAGCATTTAACTAAGCACATTTTATTTTACACAGAATAGTGAAATGGTGAAATCTGGATTTCTAAGATTGAACATTTTTAAGTGGATGAAAGTGCAAATAACCTTGAAATGGACAATATACTAGGTGGGGAAGAAGTGCCTGCTGATTGGTGGCTTAGAGCTGCTTCTTGGAAATTTTATTTTTTTGTAGTACTAGGGATTGAACCCAGGGGTGCTCTACCTCCGAGCTACACCCCCAGCCCTATTTTTTATTCTTTATTTTGAAACAGGGTCTCATTAAGTTGTGGAGGGCCTCACTAAGTAGCTGAGGCTAGCCACGAACCTCTCAGGGAGGAAGGAGGTTCTACTTACCAAATGTTCATCAGAATGCATCACTAGTCCCATGACATTAATAGAAGAAACTGGAACTGCTAAGTTCAAACTGTCCTGAGAATTTCTCATAGAGGTGCTTTAGAGAGGAGGGAGTGGGTCCGGTGAGACCAGAGCAACACGGGGAACACTCGGGTTTGTTCACTGAAGACATGAGCTGCCTCAAAGTTTCTACATGGACTTATGTACTACGGTGACTTCTCTCGTGCAGACACATGTCTGGCTTAATTAGTAGTGGGCAGAAATGTATGAGTAGCCCTAAGGCTTTCAGTGCTTGGACACGAGGGCAGGTGATGTCAATCATAACCCAGGACCCCACTCTCAACACTTGTGAAACAGGGGTGAAGAACCACAGACGAGAAGGACCAGGGCTTCAGAGTAAAGAGGTGCATGGCCAGGATCCAGGCTCAACATCTGAATAGTGCTCCTGCCTCAGCTCCTTAGAAAGGGGAGGTCGCCTGCCAATAGCGTGTGTTTAGGGGAAGATCAGAGAAGAGATGTGAGCCACCTCCTTCTGAGAGGCCTCTATTCACAAGTGGTTCCTTCTAACAGTGCTGGAAAACATGTAGCTTACACATCAAACCGTGAGCCATGGGGACCCTCCAGAGCACAGCCAAGAACCAGGAGTTAAGGACACAGGGTTCTGAATGTCCAATGGGACGTCCCCACTGCGCAGGAGCCTTACCTCCCCAAGGGTCTACCCACTCCCATCCATCTCCAGGGCTGGCCTCTTTAGCCAAACCTGGAGTACCCACCCCATGGCAGACCAGAAATTGACTATTACCAGGTTGGATGGGGGCACACAGACCACAGCCAAAAATGTTGCTTTGGCCTCAAAGTAGGGAGGAGACCCCAAGAAGCCAAGAGGTTTGAAGTCAGGGACGCACAGGGTCCCAGGGGCTCTATTAGCCAAGCTCTTTGGGGATAAGGGAGGGCAAAATATCTCTGAAGGATTTCCACTGGACAGAACGGACGCTTCAGCTATCTGGAAATGTCACTTTTAGAGAATTACTTAAACTCTGAAAATAAAGTATTTTCTATTGTGCACGTGTTGTGAGAGCAGAACTGATAGCTGACAGTGCTGCTTCAGTGTGGCCCAGAGGCACACTGACTTTCACCTGTGCTGAAGCCGTTTCCACTGAGTAGCAACATTTCTTCCATGGAAGCACTCTCAACAAAGTCCTGCCATCAACACAGCCCCACCCTTCCTGCTCTGTGCACCCAGACATGCAGCCCATTGGCCGGAGTCCACCCTCACATCTAATGGGCACAATTCCTGATACCAAAGCAAGATCTACACTCCTCACCTGCTGGATCTTCATGACAAGCGATCTCACAGAGATTCTATAAATCAAGAAAAACTAAACCCAGTTGATGGCAGACAGAGAAGGCTCTAGAGGTATAAGGAGGCTGGCAGTTAAATTTGAGAGTGTTAGGCAGATAGCAAATGAAACCAGACAAACATTTATTTTGCATTTGATTTCACTGGTTCAACTGTCTAAACGCTGGGGCAGTCCACTGCCCTCTCTTCAGGGCTCTTCTCTGAAGTGTGCTCACCCGAGTACGGCATATGGCGCCGACTCGTGGTCCTCCCAAGCCTGGGAGGCTCAGCCCCAGGATGGCCCAGAACCACTGCCACCTCAGAAGACAGCCACACAATAGTCCCAGTGGTCTCAGAAGTTGCTTGGGCTGATTCTCTCGGGACATCGAGGGCCTGGCCTGGTAAGCAGCCACTGGCTCACGCTCATGTGACAACTGCAGAACTGCTGCCCCTGTCCCCACTTGGCTGAGCCCAGCCCTTTCCTCTGGGCAACATGTGAAAAGGTCTCCCTGCTGTTGTCTTTGTTTTTATTTGTATCATCCAGATCTAGCTTCAAAGGGCTCCGAAATGTCCTGGCCACATCTGGACCTGAAAGCAAGAGCTGGTGTTTATGAGCCAGATTCCAGCTGCATTTGGACAGAATGAGTAATTTATCTTTCATAGTTACTTTGTATTTCTCTTCAATAGTTGCTTCACCCAACATCTTTCTGTCTGCTCTATACAATGAAAATAGAAACTAAATGATAATAGAAAAAAATAATTAAAGCATTAAATTGTACAAATTACAAATCTGTTCCAAAATATACTTACATTAAATAAAATACGCATTTCAGTAAGATCTACAGTGAATGACT
>PVJS01049919.1:0-14503 GCA_004027185.1 Glis glis | reverse complement strand
ATTATATTATTTGGTTTACTTTAGGAGAAGAAATGGAAAAGACCTCTGCCTCCCCTATAAAAAAAGCCAAAGCAAAAACAAGTAAGATGACAACCATAGCAGGTCCTGACAGAGTAGAAGAACCTGCCAGCTGGGTTCAGATAATCCTTCTAAGAAATTAAATGACTATCAACCTGAGTCTCTGTCTCCAATCCATTGGTTCCTACTACCAAGAAGCCTTGAGAGAAGACAGGGTCTGGCTGGTACCTGGGGAAATAAACAGGCTCCATGGGGGATAGCACCAGGATATAAATATCCTAGGAGGACTCACCCAGGAAAGGGATACAAGGATTTCCAGTGGGCAGTGTGGCTGGCACCATGGAGGAATTGAGCTACTCGGCTATTCAGGGATGCGGGTTCATGTTAGCTGGGCTTGGGGGCTGTAATGGGGACCCTCCTTCCTTAGGAACTTATAGGACAATACCCATCTATTCTAGCTGGAAGAGGGCAGCAGCAACAACTGGCTTGGTCTCTATCAATACAAAGAGCACACTAAAGCTCCGAGGGGGAAAGTGACTTAGGGTACCAGGCTAAGTACCAACACCAACAAAGCCAGGACTTGAATTCAGGTCCCTTCGATCCTGCCCAGGGCTCATGCCATGTGGTCATTCATGAATGACCATGGTTCAGGGCCAGTGTGACTCCACTAGGCCACATCAGTCCACACAGCCCATTTATGCTATAGAGGAGTCATTCTGTCTCTTCTCACCTGGAGTCATTCTGCCTGGTTGTAGGTTGTCAGTCACTGATTGTAGCCCCCTCCTCCCAGGGTCCCCGGGAAGGTAGGGGCAAGCATTTGAATTTAAGCCCCAAAACGTTAATATTGGAGGTCTGTATGCTCAGGCCTTGCCAGGGAACTGATAGGGTTTGAGATGTGCTATCACAAAATATGGCACCTTGGCATTTGAGAAAGTTGCAGAAGTAGGAAGTTCCCTCAGACTTCATCCTGCCCTTGTCCCCTGAAGCAGGCCATGAAAGAATTCTCTGACCTTCCTCGAAGTCAGTCACAAAGTCCTCATGTGAGAGATGCCCAATAGAGAGAAGTGTCCTAATCACTGAAGACACAGGTACATGGAAAAATCTGAATCAACAGGCCTTGCTAAGTTCCCCTGCTTATTACCATGGGATCAGATACCTTCTGTCCTCCAATCATATTTCTCCACCTAAGCATAGAAATAAGCAAGTGTCACTGTTTCTTTGGATCTTCGTTTCTGAGAGTTCCCACATCATGTAAAACTATATTAAATAAATTTGAGGACTGCCAGTGTAGCCCAGTGATAGAGCACTGGCCTAGCATGTGCGAGGCCCTGGGCTAGATCCCCAGCACAGTAAACAAAACAAACAAAACAACAACAGCACACACAACCAAACCCAAACAAAACAAAAACAAATATACAGAAAATGTGTATGCTTTTGTTTTTCTCTTATTAATCTTTCTTTGATTGTAGGGGCTTCAGACATGAACTCAATGATGGACAAGATGATAATTGCTTTTTCTCCTCTACAGAACCTACCAAGAAATCCCCTTTGAGAAAAGGGTAGGTATAACAGGGCAGGAAAGAGGGTTTGTGGTACCAATCAGACAGGCTTCCCTGGTGTCACACCTAAGATCCTCATGAGCTGGCCCACCCCCAGACAAGGTCCATTCAAGAAGCAGGAATCCTGCTCCAGGTAGTGCCCTGCAGCAGTGACTGTACATCTCTAGGCCTCAGTTTCCCACTTTTGAAATGAGCAGGTGGGAGTAGACACTATCTCACAGCTCTAGACTTATATGAATCTCAGACTACAGGGGGTTTCATTACTTATCTTAAAGCAAAGGACCCTAACCTCTCTCCTGACCCCATTTCTTTGTAGCTACCACCCTGCCTTCTTCTTCATAGAAAAACGTATGGTAGGAGTCTGAAGATGTCTGTCTCCACTCCTTACCTAGTATTCTCTCTTCAGCCCCATCTCACATCCTACCTACATCTCTCAGACTGTTCTTGCCAGATTCACCAATTACTGTTACATGGGCAAACCCCAAATCATTTTTCTGTTCTTACCTTCCCCGAATTCCCAGTGACATTTGTAGAGCTAATCAATTCTTCTTTCTGGAAACATCCTTCCCTTGGCTTCTCCACTCTCTTTCTCTCCAGGTTTTGCTGTGTCTCACCCAGCAATCTTTTATGTAACTTTTTATCACCTGCACTAGTTCTAGAGCCTAGGGTGCCTTGGGGCACAGTCCTTGGTTTTCTTCTCTTCCTTATCCACTTTCTCAGTGTCTCATCCACTCCAAGGCCTTAAATACTCATTTTATGTCAACAGCTGATGATCTGCATCTCCAGCAGCAGGGCTCGCTCCAGACTGGCATCTATATGTCAACTCTTTCTTTCCGGATGAATGGCTAGCAATCATCTTGAATTGCAGTTGGTGAAAAGGAGAACCCTTGATTTCCTTCTGGGAGTGCTCCCTCAGTTCTCCTCATCTCCATAACTAGCATTACTATCAGTAAGACAGAGACCTGAATTTGCCCTTGATTCTTCTCTCTCCTGTCAACCCAAATAACATTCAGAGAAAGAATCTCCAAAGATTAATACAGAGCTCTGCAATGTGAACACAAGTACCATAGTAAACTATATACATGTTCAAGGAGGTTGAGGCAAGAGGTCGTGTTTAAAGGCACAATGAGGAGGATTGTATGAGATGTTTCTAACCGACCATCCTTGGCCATGTCCCTAATATCTAGATTGGCATCTGGCATATGCAAGTGTTCAGCACATTTTCATTGGGTGAATGAAATAAATGAATGTATGATCATCTCTGGGAGTGGAGTTTGAAATTCTTTGTTTAGAATATATTCAGGAACTAAAATTGAGAATGACCATGCAAGAGACCTAATGTATTGCTGAGGTAGGATGAAGGAAATGAGTCAGTCTTCATTTCTAAAGATTGTGGAGGTCAACGCTTACTCTAATGGAATAAATCTCTGATGGAAGAATGGCAAATTCTGTGACAAGTATTTAAAAGATATGAGTCAGTAGGGAGGGCTCTTTATCCATGCATTCTTATGGCATAGAAGAATGTGGTCTGCATCTTCCATGTTGCTGGCCCTGCCTTTAGCTCAACAGCTGGGAGAAAAAGTGCCTTCTATCTTCCTTGAAAGGAATCAATAGTAAGAATGAGTACTTTGCTCTCTCCAAAAGGTCAGCTTGACACCTGATTTCTCAGGCTACTCTCTTAATCCCTCCTCTCTGTTAATGGGGTAGCCTTCTTTTCTCTGGCAGACAACTCTCAAGGAACAAATTTGTGATCCAATTCTCAGAAATATAAGGATTAAGATGGCATCTCAGGGTTCATTTGGTCTGGCCCCTTGAAGAATGAAATGGGTACAGAGCAAAGGTCAGCACTCAGGACATGAATCTATGTGTGCACATGTGAGCATGGGTACAAGAAGATGTAGGTAGAGGTGTATGTAAGAAGTAAGATACTCTACAGATGGAAGGATTCTCCCTGCAGGTACACACATGGCTGGATATGTAGCCCATGTGCCTAGTGGTGGGTGTGCAGAGGCACAAGCAAAGAAGTGCTGGTGGATGTGTTCATGTGCATGCTATACACATGAGTGCACGTGCACATGTGCTAGACAATGCTTTGCCAGGAGTCTGTAACCAAGTAACCATGTGACTCTAAGCAGTCACTTAATTTTCCTCATCTGTAAACTGGGACTGCTAACCAAGCCTTATGCCTTTTATAGGTTTGTTGCTAGGATTAAATGAGGGTATGAAAGGACTGATCTTTTTATTGGAAAGCTCTCAACACTTCAGTTAGGTTGCAAATATCCTGGTCCACACATGTGCCTATAGCTCAGCTAGGCGCTGCCAGCCCCACCCCTCAGCCTATCAGTACAGGCATGCCCTGCTTTAAGAAAATCTGATATATACAAAAACAGAAGTCTCAAGCGCCAGCCAAACAATTAGCCTGCAGGGGCGAGGTTACCAAGGGAGGGCTGGGATCCTTTGGTTTGGGAAACATCTGGGCTTCCTGGACCAGCGCCCCACCCCCATCTCATACTTCCCACCTCTTGCAAAGCCGCGGGGAGGAGGCGGATTATCTTTTTTTTTTTTTAATGAATAGGACGGGCTGTGGACGCCTGGCAGGCCCCATCTGTCCGCTGCCCCAACTCAATTTGATTCCCATTCACCCGCCTTTGTTTGCCTCCCTTTTCTGATCAGCAATCTGGTGGGGGGTGGGCATGCAAAGGCTTAATGTTCTCCCTGGCTTGGCGGAGCTGCGACCCCCTCCCGCGTGCCCGCCTGGCTGCAGCCGCGCCCTCGGTCCTGGTCTGAGGGTCCTTCATCGCTCAGCTCCACCTCAGTGCAGGCTGCCCAGTGCTGTTCCGCGGCCACGGAGGCGCCTGTGTTTCATGTCACGGGCCAGATCGCTGCTGCTGGGCGGAGCTGGGGGAGTTATATGCACCAACCAGTGTTTGGGTCCTTTACTGGAACGAGGAGGTGCCATGGAGCCCCAGGGGCTTCTGAGTGGGAACTACAAGCCCTGAGGTGGCAGCTCCGCAAGCCATCCTCTCCCCCCGCCCCCTTTTAACAGAAAGGATAATGAAAAATCCCTAATTTAATAACTCACCCATAATCACACAGACATAGCACTAAGACCATTTTGGAACTTGTTTATGACCTTTGGTGCCCAGTTTTATTTTGTTTTGTCTTGCTGTTCGGTAAATTGCCATCCCCAGTGAAAAGGGACCTGGGTAACTTCCGAGTTGAAGAGGCTTGATGAAGTGTCACCAGCCCATTTTACAGATGGTACGACCAGAGAGGAAAGAGCCCAGGCCTCTGGACTCCTGGGCCAGAGTGACCACTGCAACTGGAGTCAAGGTCATGGAGCATGAGGGGGTCAATCAGCCACTCTGCAAAGACCTTAGTCATCTGCCAAGGTTTAGAGGCATGAATAAAAGCTCAGCACGAAAGAGTGCCTAGCATCCTCCTCCCAGGAGCTGCTCAGATGCAAAATCAGATGACAGCAGTAAGACTAGTTCAGAGACCTTTGCTGTGTGGGGGCCAGGCCAGGGAGAGGCTGGATGATTCCATTTAAGATTCTCTCGATCTGGGAAGCAGAGCGGTGCTGCCTGGCATTGTGGGCACAGGCCATTCTTGCCCTACAGTGGATGCTAGAAGATGTTTCTTCATCTTTCTTTGTATTCAGCTTTACATGGGACCCAGCAATCTTGTTTTCAAGGATTTCACATATTTAAAAAAAATGTAAGGCCCACTGCAATAACTATAGGACAAGGGGGAAAGTTTTAGGGCACCATGACAGAGATACAGAAAATGGGCTGTGGAAAGAGGAGAGATTACTTGCACCTCATGGTGCCAGGGAAGGTTTGAGGGAGGAGACCTTTGTGCTGAGGGTAGGTGGGGGAAATGGGACCTTTGGGAAGGAGAATGGGGTACACTTTTGCAGAGGGGCAAGTCAACACAGAAGCTGGAACAAAGTCAAGTTCATGCTGTGGATAGTACCTGGAAAAAGACCCATGAGACTGGGCTGCAGCAGGTACCAAGGGGCTGGGGTGAATGAGCTGGGACAGGAACAGCTTCAGTCGGAGAGGAGGTGCTCCATTGAGGGCCATGGAACCTCAGGGTAAGGGAAATGAGAATTAGCTAAATAAAGGTCTGGGATCCATTTAGTTCCCCAGCATGGTCAGGAGCATAAAAGAAAATATGTTTCTGCACATGAAGACAGCCTACTTCACATGCGTGTGGGCCCTTGTGATCAATAAATACACAAATGCACTTAAAGGCATTATCCTGTTCTTAGGTGATTTGGTCATTCTGAAGTTTCTTGACTGATGGATGCTACACTCATGAAGAGTCCTTGAAGTGTATGTACATGAAAAGGTATCTTTCCCCATGCGAAAGTCCTAAGTGTTTCCTAAGAGTGTCCTCTGAACCCTACCTGGCTCAGAGGAGGCATGAAAAGGATTTTTACACCTGCAGGAGATGAGACTCAAAGACACTAACAGAAAATGCCATGAGACAAAGAACAGCCAGGTGCCAAGCCCAGTGCAGACCAGGGGCCACCTGCATGCTACAGACAAGGGAAACTCAGAGAAGAAACCTCTGCGGGTGGGTTAGCAGGACAGGGTTGATGGCACTATAGGATTTGATTAATCCTTAAAAGATATGTGGTAATTGGATACGTGGATGAGTGAATGGCACATGTGCTTCTAGTTAATTATTTATTTGTGTCCATCTGCTTATTTATGTTTTCATTTTCTGAAATTAAAAAAAATTACAAAAAAGTGCAGAGAATAATATATGATGTACCCACCACCCAGAACCAGTAGTTATTAGTATTGTCACATATTTATCAGTTTACTAAATATGGGAAATACATGAGTTTCAGTACAGTCACCAGCCCCTTTTTTTTCTCCCCACTTCCTCTCTTCTGTGACCCACAATCAGGCGGCTGTCACCCTGAATTTAGTGTGTATTCTTGAGGTCCATTTTAAATACTTTTACAAACATCTGTGTATCTGTGAATAGTAGTGTTTGTGAATATAAGTGGTGTCATATTGAACATATTGTTCTGCAAGTTTGTTTTTGTTTTGTACTGAATTATGTACTAGTGAAAGTGTTGTTTTTACCTACAATGTAGCATTGTCACATGAATACTGCAGTTTTTCCTGCAATAATGCTGTCGCAGTGAATGCCTTTGGTACTACTCCTTGCACATATGTATGAAAGTAGAGGGGAAATACTTGGATCTACAGAATTCATAGTATAGTTTTATACTATAGTTGTACTAATTTACCTTGTTCACCACAGTAAGCTTATTTTTTTTTACATCTTATTTTTCTTTATTTTTATATACTGTTTTTTTTTTTTTTTTTTTTTTGCAGTACCGGGGATTGAATGCGGAGGCAAGCTACCTCCGCACTACGCCCCCGGCCCTATTTTTTTATACTTTATTTTTGAAACCGGGTCTCACGAAGTTGCGGAGGGCCTCATATACTGGTTTTGATCCATTGTAGTCTTACATCATGTAGTTCAGAGTGATAGTGACATACATGCACACAGCACTTGGTGAGCTTCCCCCCGGCTCACAGTAAGTTTTAATCAGACAATTAAAAATAAGTAGAGGCCGGGCGTGGTGGCACACGCTTGTAATCCCAGTACTTTGGGAGGCGGAGACAAGAGAATCCGGCTTCGTGGCCAGCCTCAGCTCTCTCTCCCTGTCTCTCTCTCTCTCTCTACTTAGTGAGGCCCTCCACAACTTCGTGAGACCCGGTTTCAAAATAAAGTATAAAAAAAATAGGGCTGGGGGTGTAGCGTGGAGGTAGAACGCCCCTGGGTTCAATCCCCGGTACTGCAAAAAAAAAAAAAAAACTAAGTAGGGAACGGATTATATTCATGTTTCTATATACACCTCTCTTTACAAACTTTATTATATTAGTCTACTTAATCAGACATATAAACACTAACTTTAGTATTGGAAGTACAAACATACTTTCATTGACTTAGAAGCAAAATTTTAAATTCATAACCTTGAAGAAGGAGGATAAATAAAAGACTACTTCTTGAATAGGACACTTGTCCTTCTGAAATATGGATAGAAACTGTCAATTGGACTTTGGTTATTGTAAACAGGCATATACTCAGGCAAACTTTTTTTTACTCTGAGCCTTGACATACTGTGGGTGTGTACACACACAAATACATATACGTACACATATATTTTACCAGTGCCCTCTTTAGGGCATGTACCAACATGTGCACATAATATACAAGTATTTTGTTCACTGTTAGTGTGGTTAGGAGTGTGGCTGGAGCAACTCAGTAAAACCAGCTGTAGCTCAGTTCTTATGCAGATAAAAGTTGTGGAGCCCTTTTGTCGGTGTTATCCTCTGACTCACAGCTCATCATATTGAGGTTCCATATTGGAGTCCTTCCTATCCATTAGAACTTCCATAATCTCAGAAAGATCAAGATATTAAACTGTTGCCTTCTTTCTGTCCAAGCATAAATTCACTTGTCATTTCTCTATGGAGATGATAGTTTGCATGAAATGGGACATGGGGTTATTTTTTGAGCTGGGACAGTGGCCAGTGGGGAGGAGGTAAAAGGTATCCTGAGAGCTGGGTGAGCCAGAGCTGGGTAGGCAAGGAGTCTTGCAGGGGACTGAGAGGTGAGAAAGCCAGGGCTGAGGATGAGTATCACTTGTAGGTTAGGCAGGTTAGACAGATGGTCACTACTCAGAGGCAAAGGAGATAGATGGTAGACCATACCCCCAACCCCTACCCTGCCATACCTCCAAACCTAAAGGGCTTTCTTTCCCCTTAAGGAGGTAAATGCAACAACAGTGGACAAGCCCTGAATTCATTCTCCTAAGTGAAAGAAACAAAAATATCCAGGCATAGTGTAGATCTCCACTACCCACAGTTCTCTGTGGTACACATGGAATTTTAAAACAATTAAAACAGATGCCTGAAGATGTGAATAGCAGTAAAGGGCACACTGCAACAAGGTCATTATTTAAGTTTGCAAGCCATCCATCCTGTAGAGGGAAGTCCTGCCCGAAATCGTACATCCTGGCATCTGAGACACATTCTTTTCTTTCAAAGTATTTCCACATCCATTATCTCTGTTGATCCTCACAATACACGGGTGAGGTGAGTTGGAAAGATATTGAGGCCCCATTTGGCAGAGGTTAAGTGGCTTTGCTGAGGTCATATATTCAAGTGGCAGGGCAAGCCTAGAGCCTGGGCTCTGGACTGGGACATCTGAGATGCCACTGACACACACACACACACACACACACACACACACACACACACACACAAGCATGCATGCACATTCACACATGCATGTACAAACACAAAATTTGGATTTTGTAGCTTTATTTTTTCTTTTTAAATAAGGCTTCTCTCCAACTAGGGATAGCAAATCCTTGAGGGCAAGCTCTATATTTTACACCCCTGTGAAGCCTCCATTTAAAGAAAAAAATTACTTTCCAAGTTGAGGCCTTTCCTTCCCTTCCAAAATAGCCAAACCACTTCTGCCAGGGGTGAAGGACATTGTAGAATCAAAGAATTTTACCATGCAAAGCCACCTAATTGCCACCTACCAGGCCAGTTTGAACCTCCAAAATTTGCCTTTACATTAAGTGCTGATACTAATACGAATGGTTTAGCTGCCATCTTTCCAACTCCTGTCACATGGCAGCCCCAGCTGGATGCGCTGCCCAAGCGTCAGCACTGTCCTACACACAGGGGCTTCTTTCCAAGCACCCTGGGCAGTCTTTAGGAATCAGTTGGAAGCCTTCCTGGGCTTCCTCCTGCTTTTCTTTAGCATTGGCTGCTGCCGGAGTCCTTTCAATTGATTCTGGAACACCTCCTTCATCCTCCTTTTCCCCCTCTTCTGCTGCACACACCCTTTGGCCAGTGTCTATTTCTGGCACTCAGATATGAACATGGTATTAGAATGTGACACAAAATGCAGTCAGCTAAATAGAACCAGGGGCTAAACCTCAAGAAGCATTGAGAGACCAAGGTCAGGCAGGACTGAACAAAGAGTGTTCTGGCACCCAGATAGGGCAAAGCAGGGGTGACTTGGCCAATCAGGTGCTCTGGAGATGTGCTCTGAGAACAAAGGAGTCAAACACAGAGAAGGAAGGAGCTGGAGACCACCAGACTCCTCTAGCCTCCCTCTCCTCATTTTTCTCTGCTTCCAACCCTGACAGCCTCCAGGCTTCCATCCTGTCTGTGCCTGGGCTGACAGGCAGATCCTGGGGCAGGCGCCGCTTCCTCTTGGAGATTAGATGCCTCTGTCTTTATCTCACAGAGATGAGAAATTCAGTAGCAGACTGCTCTTTCTCTTTCTCACTCTTTTTTTTTCCCCCTTTCCTTTCAAAAGCCAGAACGAGGAGGGTTGGGCTGTGCACAGGGGCTTCCTGCAAAGCCCAGACTGACTGGCTCCCTGGAGGATAAATGACTTGGGTCGCCGCGCCACAATGTTACACAACTTGTCTGTGTTGGCTTGAGACCTCCGTGATCCCCCTCTAATTGAAATCACTTTCCGCTGACCTCCTCTGTAAGCCTGGAACTCATTGCTCTCTCTGCCCGCAAAGGGGCTGTGGAGGTCGGGGGAAATCCTGGCTGGGAACCGGAGCTGCTCATATGAGCGTCTGGTCCTCTTCCTGCGGACTGAGCCCGGGTGGCCTTGGTCACGCCCCTTCGGAAGGTGGACCCCACCATGCCTGGCTCTAAATATACTTTTTTAAAATTATTATTTCAAAAAATCAGATATAAAGAAGTTCCAATAGCACTCAGTTAATATCATTTAATCTTAAATACAAACTCACTTGTAAAGAAACAGTAGATGTGTGTCTCGCTGGCTTTGAGTGTAGATAGACTTGAACTCACATACAGAAATGCACATTCTTTTATCATAATTTACTTTCATTCCATTTCTCTTTATAAATATACTGAGAAGTTGTATGGATTTATTGGAAGGGCTTTCGAGTCTTTTAGTGTTGAGGACTGCTGTCATTGCCTTTTTGAGTCTTAGTGTCCTTCTCAAAGGAAAAAGAAATGGGGACAATAGTAAGATATTAAAAATAGCAAAGATGTCTCACAAAACGATACCCATAGAGCTCAGAGCTCATGATGCAGCTTCTGAGAGGAACATTGCTGATGACAGTCCTGAGTAGGACTGGATTCTGAAAGTAGAGGGAGAGAAAGCTTGGAATTTAGGAGACCCCTGGGTGGGAGGCACCACTAGGATCCCAGGTTGGAAGACCAAAGGCCATGTGCTATTTTCCAAGAGTCACACACAATGTATAGAGTTGGTTTTTTATCTTTTAAATGATCAAAAAGTTAAGAAAGAGAAGGAAAATCTTCCCTAAGCATTTGTTGACCACCTACTATGGGCCAACACTCTCATCTGCTTTACAAGCCATGTTTTCTTTAATTATTACCTCAACCCAGTGAGGTAGATGTTATTACACCTACTTCACAGATGAAGGACCTGGGGGCTCGTTAAGTAAGCAAAATTTGAACAGAATCTATTTGATTCCAAAGTGGGTGTGACTTACCCTAAAAACTTGCTGGTGTGTTTGGCTTTATTTTTACAGATTGCCAGCTTAATTAAGGTCTTCTGTTTTCACAAGTTTAGTCTGTGATACTTGGCTGAGCCTAACTCCTAGATGTTAAAGCCAACACAAATGTAAATTCAAACATAAAATCGGATCAGTAGAAAGATATTTATATAATTTTGAAAGAAATTAAGTGGTATCTGCATGAGCTGAAAACATAGCATGTTCTAGATGGGTAGAATGTTATCATAAAAATTTCATTTATTCCCCAAATTGTTGTGTAAATGTAATAAAGTTCTGGTTGGAATTCAAGTTGACTTTTATTGTATTAATTTTTTTTTTGCGGTATTGGGGATTGAACCCAGGAGCGTTCTACATCCATGCTACACCCCCGGCCCTATTTTTTTTGCCGGGCGTGGTGGTGCACGCTTGTAATCCCAGTATTTGGGAGGCAGAGACCGGAAGATCCGGGTTCGCGGCCAGCCTCAGCTCTCTCTCTCTCTCCCTGTCTCTCTCTCTCTCTCTACTTAGTGAGGCCCTCCGCAACTTCGTGAGACCCGGTTTCAAAATAAAGTATAAAAAATAGGGCCGGGGGTGTAGTTCGGAGGTAGAACGCCTCTGGGTTCAATCCCCGGTACCGCAAAAAAAAAAAGAAAAAAAGAAAAAAAAAAAGACTTCTAGCTCACACCATACACAAAAATGAATTCCAAATGGATTGTGGCTGTCAATGTTAAAGGTAAATCAATAATGCTTTTAGGAGTATATTTTTCTCAATCTTTGGGTTGTGAAAATATTTCTTATGTCTAATACAAAACCCACTAATTTTAAAGGAAAATATTTATACTTTGAACTACATTAAAATTAAGGACTTCAGTTCATTAAAAGAAACTATAAAGTCACAAAATGGGAGAAATTTGTAATATATAAAAAGTAATGAAGAACTCAAAGCCAGAATACACAAAGAACTACAAATCAGTAAACAAAGACCAACAATCCAATAGAAAAATAGCAGGAAACCCTGAAAAGGAATTTTACAAAAGAGGACATAGAAATGGTCAATAAATATGTCAAAAGGTACTCAATCATATTAGTAGTCATAAAAACTTCATAATGAGATATACATACTCTTTGAATGGATAAAATTAAAAGTGTCCATAAGGATTAGAAGAAAGGGAGTACTCAAACAGTGTTGGTGAGGACATAAATTGATACAATCATGTTGGAAAAACCAATACTACCTGATAAAGTTGACTGTACCTACACACCATGAAGGAGCAATGCTAAAGCTAGATGTTCACTTAACAGAATGTGGTCACATATGCAATACAAGTCATATACAAGAATATTTGTAGCAGCAATTTGTAATATTGCAAAACCCAAAAAACAAAATGTCCCTCAACAGTAGAATGAATAAATAAATAATACTGTATTCTGAACGTGGAATAATTACAGGAGTAAAAATAAACAAATGACAGCTATATACCACAACATGAATACATTTCCATGTAATGTTGAGAAAAAAAGCTAAGCACAAAGAAACACACTGAATTTTGTCATTGATATAAAGTCCAAAAAGCAAAACTAATTTATGGCATTAAAAGTCAGCATGGTATTGACCACCGAGTAGGAACACAGGGAGAGGGACTAGGAGGTGGCACGGGTACTTCTAGGCAGCTGGTCACTTTCTTGCTTTTCTTTGGTAATGCATATATGGGTGCTCATTTTGTAATAATTCATTGAGATGTACATGTATGACTTGTGAACTTTTCTGTATTTGTGTAATACTTCAATAAACAGTTTAAAAATTATTTTAATGGCAATTACCTCTGGTGATAGAATTTTAAGTTACATTTACATTCTTATTTTTCTATTAAGTTATTTATAATACACATGAATTGCTATATGATCTAGAAAAATCATAATGCTATTTTAATTGTTAAGATATATTGTTAAAGTTCATAAGTACAAGCTTGTTCATTTAATTAGTTGAACTAAAGCTAGGCACTCTTTCACAAAGGTAGTCTTTTGAAAAGATTAGGAATTGCCATGTGCACACTTTTCTTGTTTGTTTAGTTATTGAATCTGTTTTGGTTTTGAGAGAGACCCTTCCACACCTCTGCCCCTGCCATGAGTGGACACTGTTGCACCACACTCTTCCACACAGCACAGGACCAAGTGTGGTGGAAAGAGACTAGACAGAGAAACAAAAGGATTTGGCTCAAGTGCTAGTTCTTCCAGAAACTTCCATCAGTATGCTATCAGGCAAGTTACTTTGCCAGGTAGATCAACAAAACCCATATCTAAAAATTTCTTTGATCCCTTCCAAATCTGATATTCTATGTTGCCATGCCCCTGTGATATGGAGAAAACTTGCAATTGTTGGATGCAAGTACCTTGGGCAACATCTAGTCAATATCGACCATATGACAGATGCCAGAGCAGGACCAGGGATATGCCAGTAAATTAGATCACAAGTTTCTTACCCTAAGGGGGTTTGCATTTGAGAGTAGAAGGCAGGCAATAAACAAATACATGAATGAATACCAAGATTACCTTCCTTTGCTAAATTCTTGCTAAGAGGGCAGGATAAAGACCAATCGTTGGGTTTGGCAGCAGGAAGGTAAAACTGGAAACCTAGACAAGAGCGGTGTCAGAGGTATGTGTAGACAGAAGCCATCTGGGATGCATGATAGGAGTTGAAGAAGTGGATATGGTTACATAGACACTTCAGAAGTTTTTCTGGAAAGGGGATTAGAAAGGTCAGGTGGTAACTAGAGAGGGAAGCAAGGTTAACAGGGTAGTGTTTGTTCACTTGTTAATTTAGGGACAAAACTAGAGCACACTGGTATATTGATGCATTAGTGGGATGATCTAGGAGAGAGGAGACATGAATGATGGACAGGAGACAATACAGAAACAAAATAGAAGACAGGGCATCAGCACCAGCATACAGGCAGAGGGGTCCGCTTCAATGGAGATGGGCAGCTCTTCCATGAAGACAGGAGGGAAGGGAAGAAGGTACCGGTGCGGATCTGACTGACACTTTTGTGGAGAAAAGATGTAGGAGTCTCCATCAGCTGCTTTGCTGTTCTCATTGAAATATGAGGAGAGTTCATCAACTGAGAAGTGATGTGAGACATGTGAAGACAGTTATCTAAAAGAGTTGGTAGGTGTGCTTAAAGAGAAATAAAACTGGCCGGGCGTGGTGGCGCACGCTTGTAATCCCAGTACTTTGGGAGGCGGAGACCGGAGGATCCGGGTTCGCGGCCAGCCTCAGCGCGCATGCGTGCGCACGATCGATCGATGGATAGATCGATCGGTCTATCTCTCTCTGTCTCTCTCTTTCTCTGTCCCTCTCTCTCTCTCTATCTCTCTC
>PVJS01049917.1:0-14507 GCA_004027185.1 Glis glis | reverse complement strand
TTAACACCAAACTGATACTCATTGTGATGTGAGACTACAATGCACCAATAAAAACATAAAAAAATAAAATAAAAAAAATAAAAGAAAAGAAAAGAAAAAACAATTTAACAGCATGAATTGGACATTGAAGAGATCTCAGCCAGTCTTAAAAGAGCAAACCTAAGAATAATAGGCATAGAAGAGGGAATATAACTGAAACAAAAGGAATCAATAATCTTGTCAGAGAAGTAATATTAGAAAAATTTCCAAACATAGACAAATAGGTCGACACACAGGTATAGGAAACATGTAGAAACCCTAATAGACAAGATCAGAGAAGAGGTTTACCACGCCACATAATAATCAAATTGACTAATGCAGAGGCCAAGGAGAGAATCTTAAAGGCAGCAAGAGTAAAAGATCAAGTAACATTCAGAGACAAACCAATAAGAATCACTCCTGACCTTCCAAATCAAGTCATGAAAGCCAGGAGGGCCTGGAGTGACATATTCCAAACTCTGGAAGAAAACAACTTCCAGCCAAGATTTATCTACCTACCAAAGATATCTATCAAATTTGACAGGGAAATAAAAACCTTCCATGACAAACAGAAGCTGAAAGACTTTATGTCTTCCAAACCAGCACTAGAGAAAATGCTCAAAGAGATTAATTATAAGGAAGAAATAATAAGGAAACGCCAGAACCAGAGAAACAGTGATTTCCATCAAACAAACAAGTAGGCAAAGAACAAACACTACCTCAAACAAAATTAAAACTCAAAACATTATGAATTAAAACCCATCTCTCAATAATCATGCTGAATATAAATTGCCTCAATTCCCCAATCAAAACACAGAAGGTGGCAAAATGGATTAAAAATCACAATCCATCTATATGCTGCCTGCAAGAAATAGACCTTACAAGTAAAGATAGGCACAGACTAAAGGGGAAGGGATGGAGCAAGGTAATCGACACTAATGGAACTTGAAAACAAGCAGGAGTAGCAATTATGATATCAGACAAATTAGACTTCAAACCTAAACTTTATCAGAAGAGACAAAGAAGGTCAGTTCTTACTGGTAAAAGGAACAATCCAGCAAGAGGATATAATGATAGTCAACCTTTATGCCCCAAACATAGGTGCAACCACTTTCATAAAAGAAACTCTTTGTGACATTAAATCACACATAGATCCCAATACAATAATATTGGGAGACTTCAAAGCACTGCTCACACTACTAGATCAATCTTCAAGACAAAAGGTCAGTAAAGATGCCTCAGACCTAAGGAACACCATATACCAAATGGACCTACTAGACACATACAGAATATTCCACCCAACTACAGCTGAATTCACATTTTTCTCAGCTGCTCATGGAACCTTCTCTAAAATAGACCATATCTTAGACCACAAAGTGAGTACTAGCAAGTTCAAAAAATGTGACATAATCCCCTGTGTCTTTTCAGACCATAATGGAATGAAACTATAAATCAACTATAAGAAGATCCAGAGGAACCTCATAAACATGTGGAGACTGAATACCACACTGCTGAATGAGGAATGGGTCAGAGAAGAAATAAGGGGAGAAATTAAAAAATTCCTAGAAACAAATGAAAACAGAGACACAACATATCAAAATCTCTGGGACACCCTGAAGGCAGTATTAAGAGGAAAATTCTTAGTACTGAGTCCCCACATAAGAACAGAAAATCACCAAATAAATAACCTAATGACACATTTCAAAGCCCTTGAAAAACAGGAACAGTCTAACCCCAAAGCCAGTAGAAGACAGGAAATTATTAAATCAGAGCAGAAATCAATGAAGTAGAGAATAAAAAAATACAAAAAATCAACAAAACCAAAGGCTGGTTCCTTGAAAAAATAAACAAGATAGATAAACCACTAGCCAACTTAACCAAAAGAAAGAGAGAATCAACCCAATTTACTAAAATAAGAGATGAGAAAGGTGATATTACCACTGACAGCACGGAAATCCAGAGGATTATCAGAAACTACTTTGAAAAACTACACTCCAAAAAATGGAAAACCTAGAAGAAATTGACAATTTTCTAGACATGTACAACCTTCCTAAGTTGAATCAAGAAGATATAGAAAATTTAAATTGGCCAATAGCAATGAAAGAAATTGAAGTAGCAATAAAGAGCCTACCATCAAAGAAAAGCCCAGGTCCAGATGGTTTCCCAGGTCAATTTTATAAAACCTTTATGGAAGAACTAATCCCAATACTTCTTAATCTATTCCATGAAATAGAAAGAAATGGGACTCTCTCAAATATATTCTATGAAACCAACATCACATTGATACCAAAACCAAGTAAAGACAGCTCAAGAAAACTACAGACCTATATCATTAAACAAAATACTAGCAACGTGCATTCAAAACCACATCACGAAAATCATACATCATGACCAAGTTGGGTTCATCCCAGGGATGCAAGGCTGGTTCAACATATGAAAAACAATCCATGTAATCCACCACATTAATAGAACTAAAGACAAAAATCACATGATCATTTCAATAGATGCTGAAAAAGCCTTTGACAAAATCCAACACCCATTCATGATAAGAATACTGCAGAGAATCGGAATAGAAGGAGCATACCTCAACATCATAAAGGCAATATACCATAGGCCCACAGCCAACATCATACTGAATGGGGAAAAACTTTGGGAGTTCCCCTTAAAAACAGGAACAAGACAAGGATATCGACTGTCACCACTCCTTTTCAATATAGTACTTGAGACTCTAGCCAGAGCAATAAGGCAAGAGAAGAAAATAAAAGGAGTACAAATAGGAAAAGAGGAACTGAAACTATCTCTATTTGCAGATGACATGATATTATACTTAGAAGATCCAACAAACTCAACCAAAAGGCTCATAGAACTATCAACAAATTCAGCAAAGTGTCTGGATACAAAAATCAATCTTAAAAAATCAGAAGCTCTTCTATATGCCAACCATAAATCCACTGAAAAAGAAATCCAGAAGACATTTCCACTCACAATATCCCCCCAAACAATAAAATACTTAGGAATAAACCTAACCAAAGGTAAAAGACCTCTACAAGGAAAATTTTAAGACATTGAAAAAAGAAATTGAAGAAGATCTTAGAAGATGGAAAGATCTGGCCATTCTTCCAAAAGTAATCTACAGATTCAATGCAATACCCATTAAATTACCAAAGTCATTCTTCACTGACATAGAAAAATCTGTCCTTAAATTCATTTGGAACAACAAAAAAACCAGAATAGCCAAATTAGTTCTCAGCAACAAGAACCATGCAGGAGGCATCACAATACCTGACTTCAAACTATACTACAGAGCCATAGTAATAAAAACAGCATGGTATTGGCACAAAAGCAGACACATACACCAATGGAGCAGAATAGAAGACTCCGAAACAAATCCACACACCTACAGTCAATTGATTTTTGACAAAGGGGCTAAAAACATCCACTGGAAAAAAGATAGCCTCTTCAACAAATGGTGCTGGCAAAACTGACTAACTATATGCATAAAAATAGAAATAAACCCCACTTTCTCACCTAGTATAAGAGTCAATTCAAGATGGATCAAAGACCTAGAAATCAGACCAGAGACCTTGCCACTACTTGAAGAGGGCATAGGTCCAACACTTCAACACATAGGCACAGGTAAAGACTTCCTCAACAAGACCCCAGAGGCAGAGGAAATTAAAATGAGGATCAATACGTGGGATTGCATTAAATTGAAGAGCTTTTGTGCAGCAAAGGAATCAGTCAAGAACCTCAACAGAGAGCCGACAGAATGGGAGAAGATTTTTGCCAGCTACTCCTCTGATAGAGGACTCATATCTATAATATACAGAAAACTTAAAAAATCACCACTAAAAAAAAGAATAACCCAATCAAAAAATGGGCTAGTGATCTAAATAGACACTTCACAGAAGATGAAATAAATGTATGAAAAAATGCTCAATATCATTAGCAATCAGAGAGATGCAAATCAAAACTACCCTGAGATTTCACCTAACCCCAATTAGAATGACAATCATTTTTTTTTATGTTGACTTTTACATTATTTTTTTCTTTCATTTCTTTTTTTAACGTGCTTTTATTGGTGCATTGGAGTGTTACATCACAATGAATATCTATTTGATAATAATATACATGCACACAGCTCTTAGTGTCCCCCCCCGCCTCCCCCCACCCATATGAAGTACTGAGAATGATGTTGGTATATTTTCACATGTACATATTGTTTATGATAGTAATTACACTGATTCACTTCTTTCTTGCCCTTCCCCTTCCCTTGTACCACTTCCCTTGCCCCGCTGAGGTTTCTCCATTATCAACCGGAGTCCCTTGTGTGTCCCAACTACTCCCTAGGTTGCACATACTAATGAAAACATATGTCCCTTCTTTTTCTGTGATTGACTGATCTCACTTAACATAATGTTCTCCAGATCCTTCCATTTTCTCGCAAATGCTGTTATTTTGTTCTTCTTTATTGCTGAGTAGAATTGCATTGTGTGTATTTCCCACAATTTTTTAATCCACTCATCTGTTGATGGACACCGAGGCTGGTTCCATAATTTGGCCACTGTGAATTGTGCTGCTATGAACATGGGTATGCATATATTACTGTAGTTTTCTGGTTTCAATCCCTTTGGTATGATACCCAGTAGTGGTATAGCCAGATCATATGGTGGGTCCATTCCCAGTTTTCTGAGGAATCTCCACACTGATCTCCATAGTGGTTGAACTAGTTTGTAATCCCACCAACAGTGTAGAAGAGTCCCGATATTCCCACATCCTTGCCAACATTTGTTGTTGTTTGACTTCTTAATGATTGCCATTCTAATTGGGGTTAGATGAAATCCTAGAGTAGTTTTGATTTGCATCTTCCTGATTGCTAATGATGTTGAACATTTTTTCATGTATCTATTGGCCATTTGTATCTCTTCTTTTGTGAAGTGTCTATTCATTTCAGTTGCCCACTTCTTGATCGGACTATTTGTTTTCTTAGTGTAAAGCCTTTTAAGTTCTTTGTATATCCTAGATATTAGACCTCTGTCAGAGGGATAGCTTGCAAAGATCTTCTCCCATTCTGTAGGCTTTCTCTTTAGGCTCTTGATGGTTTCCTTTGATGAGCAAAAACTTTGTAGTTTAATGCTATCCCACTTATTAATTCTTGTTTTAATTTCCTGTGTAGAATGGCAATCATTAAAAACACAAACAACAACAAATGCTGGCGAGGATGTGGAGAAGTAGGAACTCTAATACACTGTTGATGGGATTGCAAATTAGTGCAACCACTTTGGAAAACAGTGTGGAGGATCCTCAGAAGAATGGGAATGAACCTACCATATGACCCAGCAATACCACTTCTAGGCATCTACCCAAAGGAACTGAAACCAAACTATCAGACTAATGCATGTGTATCTATGTTTATAGCTGCACAATTCACAATTGCCAAACTTTGGAACCAGCCAAGGTGTCCATCAACAGATGAATGGATCACAAAACTATGGGATATGTACACAATGGAATTTTACGCAGCCTAAAAGAAGAACAAAATTACATCATTTACAGGGAAATGGAGGGCACTGGAGAACATTATGCTAAGTGAGATTAGTCAGTCACAAAGAGCGAAAAGTCGGATGTTCTCCCTAATATGTGGAAGCTAGGGAGAATAGGACTTAGAAGGACTCCAGACAAAGAAGGAGAAAATTTTAGATGAGCAAAGAAGGTGACCTAACTGAGGGAGATGGGAGGGGGAAAGAGGGAAATACACTAATGCACACGATGTATATACACAAATTTATCAGAGTCAATCACTATGCTGAGCATGAAAAGGAGGGAATGGGGAGGGAATAAGGTGGGATTTGAGGGAGGGATAAATGAGCAATGTGTGCATGCATGCTTCTGATACCCTGACACTTATCAAAATGTATAACTACAATGCACCAATAAATGAGTATAAAAAATTATGCCATAAAAATGAAAAATAAAAATAGGGCTGGGGGTGTAGCTCAGAGGTAGAATGCTCCTGGGTTCAATCCCCAGTAACACACACACACACACACACACACACACACACACACATGCACACACAGCTGCATTATAAAACAATGACACAGAGAACTCTGGAATTCTGCTGTAGCAATAAACGGGTGATACTTACAGCTGAACTAAACACTCCAAGTCTGGTATTAACTAATGACAAGTTTTTAAAACTCACTTGAAAAACAACTAATCCATTATGTCAACATGGCCAAGTATACTGCTTACAAAGGACAGCCAGCCGTATATACAGCCCTTTAGAGAACCCTGTGCTAAGGAAAGAAGCTCTAATAAAAAATAAGAATGCAACAATTGTAGCCTGCTTATTTCAGAAATTATAACACGCCTTCAGATGAGTGTCTTGAGTTTGCCTCTTAGGGAAGAGGATTGATGTGGGGGAAAGCTGGGTTGAGGAACGTTTTGGCTACAAGAACTGTGGATTCAAATTTTTTCTTTTGCACCAAAGACTCAGTCCAGGTTAAACCCTCTGAATCCTTTGCTTGTAACCTTGAGGGAGCCAGCAACAGTGACATCTAGTGGCCACATGAATTCTATTCTCTTTCTTTCTCTCTGACTCTCCTTTAAAGTTGATTCTCTCTACTAATGCCCACCTTAAAAGGTCTTTCCTGATCTCCAAGGCACTGCAAATCTATACATTGATCATTCAAGACTGAAATGTTCAAGTCTGACAATTTATTTGGCTTGTATGAAAGTCACCTAGCAATGTAGCCAAAGGTGAATAACTGGGTTTGTTTGTTTACTTGTGGTGCTGGGGATTGAACCCAAGGGCATTCTACCTCTGAGCTACACCCCAAGCCCAATTTTATTTTTTATTTTGAAACAGGGCCTCACTAAGTTTCTGAGGCTGGCTTCGAACCTGTGATCCTCTTTTCTCAGCCTCCCAAGTACTGGGATTACAGGTATGAGGCACTGCACCCTGCTCATGTCTATTTTTAAGGCTCATTTCAACTCCATCTGTTCTATTGGAGCTATGTCATATTCCTTGAGTCTATGCTGATCTCTCTTTTCACTGAATTACTATTTTATCCATACTTAGGACCATACAGTGACTCACTAGACTGCTTTACTAATGTTTCCTGCTTCTTGATCTTGTCTTACTTCCTAGTGCTTAAACCCTGCAAAAGCACGGGCTGATATCTTATCTGTCTTTTTGTATTTTCCATAGTTTCTTTATGGTGTAAACAATGTAAAACATATTCTTTCCTAAACCATTCTTTAATCTTTCTTCAAGTTTCAGTGGAAAAGCCTTATCTCTTCCTTTCTGACTACTTGGTGGACTAGTTTTTGGTAATGGTTGGTATAATTTTAAGCTGAAATTCAAAACAAAAAATAAGCTTTCTATCATGTGGAGTTGTGAAAATTTACTCCTGGGAGATTTTTCCAAGCAGCATAAACATAGAATAAAATATTTTTTTTACAAACATTAGATACTATATAACAGAGCAAAATTACATAGAACAGTGTGGAAATCTTTCTTCATATTTGAAAAGCTCTATTCACCTTCCTTTAGGAAGCTCATCCATTCTAAAAATGTTATTCTATCTCTCTAACTCAGTCTGCTCACTATTGTTTGACAGCTCACTGCATTTCAAATACTTATACTCTCATGTGGATTATCTAAGGAACACTGAGCGTCTAATTAAAATTCCTAATTTCTATTATTGTGTAAATAAAAGGAACTTCTGTACCGGAATTTGGATAAATAATATTTAAGATTATGTTACACATCCACTAAGCATTAGTAAGGTTAATTCCATATTGGTTAAGATTCAACTGAAGTATTGAATTCTGTCCTGGGCACCACGTTTTGAAAGAGACTGACAAATTGGAGAGAGTTCAGAGGGGCAGAACAAAAATGATCAAAGGTTTGGAAAATCAGCCCTGTGAGGAAAGGTTAAGAGAATCAGGCCTGCTCTTCCTAGAGAAGGAAGGACTGAAAAGGGCCATAATAACTCTCCAAAACACATAAAAGGGTGTTTTCAGGAGGAAAGGGACCAATTATCCTCATTAGTCAACAAGGACAAGACCAGGAGTAATAAGACTTAAGCTATAGCAAAAGAAGATGAAAAAAAGATTAAATATTATGAAAATCTTCATTTCAAGGATAGGCTTAATGGTTTTTATGAGTTAGAGATAAAGAAATCAGTCCTGCTGTGATGATAGAGGGAATATCAGAAAATTACCAGAGAAAACCTTGGCAACTCAGTAATTCTTAATGAAAAAAAAGAAGGAAATTCTGGTGTTAGTTTTAACATTTTCATAATACCCACCACTCCAGACCCATAGGGTAGTTATTTTCAACCAAAGCCATACAAATACATACAGATACATATACAGAAAGATGTACAAACACACAAATCACAAATAAAGATGATATCCATTCCTATATCATTTTGGCTCATTCTTTCATAGTATTAACACACAAAAATGGTTTATCTTAGCCAGTATGGTGGTGCATACTTGTAATCCCAGTACTTGGGAGGCTGAGACAGGAGGATCAAAGATTCAAGACCAGCTGCAGCAATTTAGCAAGACTATCAGCAACCTAGTGAGACCCTGTTTCAAAAATACAAAATACCTCAGCTCGCTCTCTCTCTCTCTCTCTCTCTCTCTCTCTCTCTCTACCTAGTGAGGCCCTCCACAACTTCGTGAGACCCGGTTTCAAAATAAAGCATAAAAAAATAGGGCCAGGGGTGTAGCGCAGAGGTAGAACGCCCCTGGGTTCTATCCCCGGTACCGCAAAAAAAAAAAAAAAAATGGGCTAGGGGTGTAGCTCAGAGGTAGAATGCCTTTGAGTTCAATCCCTGGTAACACATACACATGGTTTATCTTAATATATTATTAATACCCTTTGTTCCTGGGTTAAATATAATCATCAGATTAAAACTGGTGAGACCGATAGAACTTTTAAGTACAGAAAAGTCAGGCATGAATATATGATACAACCGTGAAAGAAAATATGACAGGTCTGAAATTAGTCCATATTTGTTTGTGTGTGATTTATTTTTATTGCTTGCTATTTGCTGACCATTTTTCTAACCCCCATCTTCACTGAGAAGGTAGGAGTTGTCCAGCTTGAGGGCTTTATCCACATTCCCTCTGACCTTAATACAACTCTCATTATAAATCTCCATTTCTCTATTCTCTCAGAACATATTTATTGACACCTTGCTATTTGACCAGGAACTAAGCTGGGGCTTTTACCCAGTTTTATTTAATCATTTCATCAATGAATGTTTATTCATGTCTTCCACATCAGGAGTACTATGCTTAAACACTCTGACAATAGCTGAGAGCAAGATGTATTTTCTTTCTGTCCTCATGGAGTATACAGTTTGACAGAAACAAATACCTACAGTGTGTGATGAATATTGAGAAGGGAACATAAAGGGTGCTTTGGGATCACACAGCAGGACAAGCTAAGTTAATCTAGAGAATTCGTCCTTACCAAGGAAGTAAGATCTGAAGTACAAATAAAAGTTAGGAGGTAAATGTGGGGCAAGTATTCCGGTAGAGGGAATAGCATGTACAAAGTTTCAGAAAGAAAAGAGCAAGCAATGGTGTTTGCAAATATATGTGTCCTATGAAACTCCCTTCTAGACCTTTCTAAAGAGTTTGGGCAGCCGGGCGTGGTGGCGCACGCTTGTAATCCCAGTACTTTAGGAGGCAGAGACCGGAGGATCCAGGTTCATGGCCAGCCTCAGCGCTCTCTCTCTCCCTCTCTCTCTGTCTCTGTCTCTCTCTCTACCTAGTGAGGCCCTCCGCAACTTCGTGAGACCCGGTTTCAAAATAAAGTATAAAAAATAGGGCCAGGGGTGTAGCGCGGAGGTAGAATGCCCCTGGGTTCAATCCCCGGTACCTCAAAAAAAAAAAAACTGGCTAATTTAAACAAAAAAGGAAATTCTTAGGATATTGTTGCCAGAACCTGAAGATCCTGGCCTTCAAAAGGATGAAAATTACAACTGTTCCAGAAGAGTTTCCAGATCAATGAGCACATCCTGTGGTATGGGGGGGGAGGGTAGCAACCCCAACTCCACAGGGATGGAGGCTCCTGTGTTTGGGACCCTCCCAAACCCAGGCCTATGTACCTCTCATTGGTTGTTCATCTGTATCCTTTACAACACCCCTTGTTGTAAACAGGTAAATGCAAGTGCAGTGTTGCCCGAATCTTATGAGCTCTCCTAGTAGATGAACCCAAGAAGGGGGTCGTGAGAACTCGGAATTGTAGCCATTCAGTCAGAAGCACAGGTCACAATCTGGGACTGGTGATTGGCCTCTGAAATAGGGGCAGTCTTGTGGGACTGAGCCCTAACCTGTGGAATCTGAGGCTACCTCCACATAGATGGTGTCAGAAGTGAATTGACTTGCAGGACACCCACCTGGTGCCTGCTGGAGAATTGCTTGTTGTGCGGGACCACCCCTCCCACCCCCGCCATCCTGTGGCAGACGTGTTCTACGTTGTGAGTGTAGAGATGCGGTGTGGCTGTGCACGGCCTCTGTTGCAGGGTAGCTTTTCCTTAGGAGGTAAGAAGTGCTCATTTCACTCCGTACACAAACGTGCATGGAGCCACTTTGCAGCGTCAGGCCTGCCTGACACATGAGCTTTTAAAGAGTGGAAATCCCAGCGGCAGCATTTGGGGCTCTTTTGTCAGAACTAGAGCCTGGAACTGTGTCTGGCACAGAATTGGTGCTCAGTAAATATTTGTTGGATGGATGAATGAATGTTTCTCACACCTTGTATTTCCATCAAAGATGTTTTGGTATTCAGGATGCCTGTATTGTGTTCAGGAGGAGGAGGAGGAGGCTGATGATGCACTTGAGACGAAAAAAATCCTCAAGAATCAGCATGACACCCATATATGTACTGGTTCAGTACCAAAGTGAAGAATCAGAATCCTGCACTTTATACTGCGTGGAAAATTTGACTGGGTTTTAAACAAAAGAGCAGAAAAGGTATTATTCTTTCGTTGCCTGGTGTATTGCAATATAATTCTAACATGACCACCTGGAGCTGGTTTATAACGCACAGGTTCAAGGGTGTGGTCCGCAGTGAGACTGGCCCCACTTCTGACGCCAACCGCAGTGGAGTGCTTCGGGCCACCTGTACTTTTGAGGCCGACTAGTTCAAAGATTCAGCAAGTTACTATGAGTGCCCTCAGGGAATTTTCTCAACAGACTCACACAACTTAGGCAAGTGCTGTACTTATGTTGCCGTTTTACCACAAAGGAAGCAGATCAGGACCAGTCAGGTGAAGATGGAATCTGGGGCATGTTTGGCAGGGCCTCTGTCCCCTCCCAGCACAAGGCCCTGATCATCCAATCACATGGTCATTCTGGTGCCCAGCCCTCATGCTAAGTCATCTCGCCTCCTACCCTAAACTCTGGTGTGCTCCGAGAGGCTTGTGAATAATGGAAATGCTCCCATTACTTGGGAAATTCCAAGGATCTAGTGTCTCCCTAGGGTCAGGGCAATAGGCAGTCAAATTTCTTATTATACAGCAAGACTCTGGATTTAGAATGAAGTCTTAGTTGAAAAATCTGGGAGGAGACAAAGTTTGGTCTCTGCTTGATCATACTTTAGCCAGGTTCCTGAGCATTCTGCTGGGCCCATCTGTGATTCCTTTTGAAATCCAGTTTTAGGAAGAACCTCGCTAAATTAGTGTCTTAGGATTCTCATTGCTATAATCCAAGACAACTGACCCTACACCTTAGAGGAAGAAAGATTTTATTTGATCACTTTTTTTTTTTTGCATTTTTAGATCTCAGAGTTTAGTCCATTTGAGGCCAGGGTGCAGAGCTGGAGCTAGGCCATGGCGGTGGGAAGCAGAGAGAGGGAGAGCACACATGCTCTATTCCTCATATCACAGAGGCCGGAAGCAGAGAGAGACACTCTAGCAAGGGGGGAGGAACCATATCTAATCCCCCCTTAAGTTGCACCCCCAGGGACCCACCTTCTCCAACCACACCCTACTGACCCTGGCCACCACCCAGATAAATCCATTACATGTCAACCCTGAACTTAATACAGGAGCTCTTCAGGGAGCATTCTATATCTAACCACGACAGTCAATTTAACAAGAATCCTCACTCTCCATATCTGATCACCCTCAATATCTGATGGGGCTTCTCACATTCCACCATCCCCTAATGCTGTCTGATTACCCTGGCTTGTCTTTGGCAAGAACCCTATTAGGTCCGATTAGCAGAATCGCCCTTTTTTCTCTTAGTGATTTTCCATCCACTAGCCCCACCCTTCTCATTAGCTATAACCTTTCACTTGTTCTTGCTCTCTTTGGGACTAAACTCAATCTCCTTCCCTCACTGCAAAATCCCATTACAGTGGCCCTATACCTGTTGCAATGGTCCTGAATAAACTCTTCCTTGACATGACTTTACAAATATCACTGAATAAGGTTTGGTGTTCTACTCCACAATGGAGTGACTATAGTTAACAATAATATATTGAATATTATTATATAATTCAAAATAGCTAGAAGAGAGAATTTTGAATGATTTTACCCCCCAAAATGATAAATATTTGAGGTAATACAAATACCAATTATCCTGATTTGATTATTACTCAATATATACGTGTATTGAAACATTACATGGTACCCCATAAATATGTACAATTAGTATGCATAAGTTAAAAAATAAAATAAAACTTAAAAATAAAAACAAAGCAAAGTGACTCAAAAATAAATTTCTCTTTAACAGGAATGCTCAGATAATTGAGTCTTTAGTAGACAAAAGCTTAAAGGCTTACTTGACAAAGCCCAAAGTCAGAGTCGTCTTGGCATGGGGAGCCTTTATTTGTTTGTCAGTTTTTAATTCAACGATGAATTGATTCTGCATTTAATCTACAACACTGAAAATAAAAGTTTGATTTAAATTTTACAAAAGAGAATAGTTTCAGGAATATAGATAGGCAGCGGGAGCCAGTGGATAGTTCTTATGGTTGTTGCCATCAGAAGAAATAAGCCTGACATTTTTTAGTCTTTGTTACTTGCTCCAGATTCAGATTCCAGAAAGAAAGTCTGTGATTGGCCTAGCCTGGATCACATGCTCAGTTCCTTGGGTTAAGTCCTCTCAATGACAAATCCAATGGATAAGGCATCGCTTTCCAAAGAATAGCTACTGGATGCTTAGTAAGGAAAAACAACAGATGTGTGCTTTTTCAAAGCATTTTTTATACAAAAATATAAAATGCAGCATAAGTAGTATTTCCATTGCACTGTTGTACTGTACATCATAGGGATTCTTTCTTTCTCTTTCTTTCTTTCTTTCTTTCTTTCTTTCTTTCTTCCTTCCTTCCTTCCTTCCTTCCTTCCTTCCTTCCTTCCTTCCTTCCTTCTTCCCTTCCCTTTCCTTCGCTTCCCTTCGCTTCGCTTCGCTTCGCTTCGCTTCGCTTCGCTTCGCTTTTTTTTTGCAGCACAGGGAGGGGACCCAGAGCCTTGTGCATGCCAGGCAAGCGCTCTGTCACCGAGCTATACCTCCAGCCCACATGGTGATTCTTGAGCCTGGCATTTTATGATTCATGAACATGATGATGTGATCTTCAGGGCTTTTTATCTGTCAGAACTTTATTCTAGATTCTAATTAATATGATAGAGAAATGCAAAGCACCCAAAGAGGCACTTTTGTATCAGATAATAGTATTACAGAAATGAAACAAGTCATATGCATGCCTTGAAAACCTAAAAAAGACAAACTGTCTTCCAGGGTTACATGTTAAATCTCTTTAAAATATGAAGCACTGATCTCAGTACTTGGGAGGCTGAAACAGGAGAATCACAAGTTTGAGGCCATGTTCAGCAACTTAGTAAGACCCTCAGCAACTTAGCAAGACTGTTTCAAAATAAAAAGGGCTAGGGGTATAGCTCGGAGGTAGAATGCAACTGGGTTCAATCCCCAGTACCAAAGGGGGAGGGAGGAGGAGGAGGAGAACCGTTTTCTTCAAATTTTGAATGGGGTTGAGCATGGGAAATATAATCTTTTTCTAATTTGGCGACTGTAGAGTCACCCTTAGCACGAAGTGAGGCAGAACTGAGATGATAGACTTGCAGCAGTCTTGTTAGGAGATCATGTCATTTTATTTTTTTAGTTTCAATTTTTTATTTTTTATTTTATTATTTTTTTTATGTTTTTATTGGTGCATTGTAGTCTCACTTCACAATGAGTATCAGTTTGGTGTTAACATACATGCACACAGCTCTTGGTGTCCCTCCCCCCCGTGTCCCCCCCGTCTCCCCCCCGCCTCCCCCCCACATGTAGCACTGAGAATGATGTTGGTATAATCTCACATATACACATTGTTTATGACAGTAATTCCATGGATTCACTACTTTCTTACCCTTCCCCTTCCCTTGTATCCCTTCCCTAGTACCTCTGAGGGTTCTCCATTGTCATTGGAGACCCTTTTGTGTCCCCACTACTCCCTA
>PVJS01049916.1:0-14505 GCA_004027185.1 Glis glis | reverse complement strand
ACAATCTAAAACTCAGACAATTTGAGTTCAGGGTCAGCCAACCAATCACCAAAGCACTGTAGTGTACACAGTTTGAGTGGTTATGAGAAGCTATTCCCAAACCCTACTCTCTTACCAGTCTCCCACAGCAGAGCTTGTCCCTTGTCCCTTGCATGTCCATCGATGCAATTATGTTCAATGAGACACAAAGGAACGTCTACTGGGAAGATTCTAGAAATGTTTCCCTGACTGACAAAATATTAATTTGCTCTATCATTTTCCTTTCTCCTTTGGGGGGGGGAAGGGGTTTTAAGAATATAATGCCTGGATCTAGTGTCTACATCTTGTTACCATAGGAAAAACAAAGAAAATTTCAGCAGTAAAGACCTAAGTCCTGAGCCAGAGCTGTAACTCAGTGGGAGAGCACCTGCCTAGCTTGTGTAAGGCCCTAGGTTCAATCCCCAGCACTGAAAAAAAAAAAACCCACAAGTCCTGATAACAATAAAAAAATTTAATTACCCACATCTATAGACTACTTGCAAAATAAAAAATAAATGTTTCAGTTTAAGCCCTAAGACTGTTATTTTCTCTAATTTGCAGCTGAACACATACCTAATTGATATAATCACCATTCTGCCCTAGGACAGCAAAGCTCAATAAAGGTCACTAACTTCTGAAACCTATGTTTAAAACTCACAATGATTCAGGCTTTTTCAAGAACTCCAATGAATTCCTGTGAAACAAATATCTGGAACACAGTAAGTGCTTAATATGGTTGCTTAGTAACTAACACATAGTAGACAGAAAGCATTAATTGAATGAATGAAGCAAATATACTCTTGGGCTCATAATAAGTGGTCATTAAGGTAGGAGATGCTTTGCAGCAATTATTGAGCTAAGTTTAGGGCATAGTCCTAGGGATACAGTGAGGACCTAAAAATTAGAGATGTGGTCTCCATCCTGAGGAGTTTGCAATTCATATGGGAGATATGGAAACAATTTGAATGCCACCAGGCAAGTGTCCACATCTACTCACTGGTGTCAATTTAAATACAGTTAAAAACAAATTTTGAAATACTACAGCTTTGTCATTATAGCTTTAAAAATAGGAATAAACTATAGAAGCATGAGTAGAAACAAAATGACAAAAAATGCTAACTATAATTATTTATGAATGGTAGGATTTGAAGCAATTTTGATTTTCCTCTTTGTACTTGTCTGCTCAAAGTAGACACTTTTCAAAATACAGATAATACAAGGAAGAAAATAAAAAACCCCACTGTATCCCTAGTACCTAGAAATTTGAGATTCCTTCTAACTCTACTATTCTAATTTACAGCCGATTATTTTTATTTGAATCTAAAGAATAGAAACAATATTATTGTAAATATCTTGGAGCAAGCTATGAAGAGAAGCAACTTCTTAATATGAGAGCCACATAATATTCACAAATATGAAATATTGCAATCCATCCCATGTAGGGAATGCCAAATTAACTGCTACTATAAAACACTGTGATTCAATTCAATTTAAAATCCTTGGTTTTTAATGCTGTTTCATAACTACTATGTGCAATTTATATTGTCTGTTTAGTTCCCTGCTGTTTCTTCCCTTGCTTCAATATTTTGCCCTAAGAGTTTTCATTAATTTATAAATGTTTATGACTATTATAGAAAAATAATAACAGTCACAGAAAAATGGATCGCCAGCTTAAAATGTTCAATTTTATATTGCAATCAGTGTCAGGCACTGAGAGGTGGGGAGTAGGCTGATTACTAATGAGACTTAACAAAAGAAAGTTCAACACTTACCTGTGGAGATCATTGAGTTATTATCTTAATTACCTCTCCTTACTGGGCCTTCACTCCTATTTTTCGTTAGCTTTGGCTTTTATCTCCCATTTGAACTTTTGGCTTCAAATATCCATTCCCCATGTTAGGGATTTAATTATTTGTGCGCTTCCCTCACAAATTTTTATATTGAAATCCTAATTCCCCATATGACTATATTAGGAAGCGTGGCTTTGAGGTGATTAGATGAGGGTATATTAATAGGAATAGTGCCCTAAATTAGGAGACTCCTGAAAGAATCTTGACACTTCTGCCATGTGAGGATAAGCTAGAAGATGGCCAACTGTGAGCCAGGAAGCACCCCTCGCCAGACACCAAACCTGCCAACACCATAGCCTTGGGCCTACCAGCCTCCAGAACCACATGAAATCACTTTCTATTGTTTATAAGCCACCCAATCCATGGTACTTTGTTGTAACAGCCCAATGGACTGAGACACCCATGACCTCCACACTATTATAGATAATAAGTCATAGATGTGCAACGACTCTGCATTTCTCATCAAGGCCACCTTCAGTTTTTGCAGGGCCAAGTAATGGGCATCAGTGGTTACTCACAGGTTGTACATATCCTGTAGGGCTGACAAAATGAGGTCTCACATGCACACACCGGTGGCTCAAACAACAGAAATTTATTTTCTCCTAGTTCTGGAAACTAGAAGTTGAGAGCAAGGTGTCACCAGGGTTGGTTTCTTCTGAGGGCCATGAGGGAAGGATTGGTTTCAGGGCTCTCTGGTTCGCAGACGGCCATCTCCCTGTATTTTCACACGGTTTCCTCTCTGTGTGCACATGTCTGTGTTCTAATCTCTTCTTCTTATAAGGATATCAGCCATGCTGGATTAGGGCCCATCCCACCGATCTCATTTAACCTTCTTCCTTCTTTAAAGACCTATCTCCAAATATAGTCACATTCTGAGGTACTGACGGTTAGGATTTTAACACGTGGCTAGAGAGGGGTGTGTGATTCAGCCATAGCACAGGAATAACCAGATAGATGACCAATTTAAGTAAGTAACATGGATTTAGATGGAAGGAAAAAAGAATGTCTTTCTTGGGTCATAGAAACCCAAAGTGCTATCCCTTGTATTCTGAGTTATCTGTGCTGGGAAACAGAAAGGATCCATCAAAAAAGGGCACAGACACCTTCTAGAGACTACCACATGCACATAGGTTGCTGAGATAGAAGGTGAGAGGATCACAAAGCTCTCCACTGGGAGACCCCAAAGCACGGGGAAATCATGCATCATTAGGCAGAAGATGAAATTGTACATCACAATAATCTTCCCATAAGTCAAGAAAGAGTTAACCATACAAACGAGACAAGGCCATAAGAAAAGTAAGGGTGAGAGTAGACTCACAGGAGAATGAGAAATTTTTAAGGAGTCCAGATCTATAAGTCTACACTTTTCAATGTTCTTCCTGTGGCTCAATACACAAAAGTATGCGTCTTGTGGCTCACTATACCAGCAATGATTTGACAACAATTCTCAAAGAACTTTTAATCCTAATACTGACAGAAATTCAGTAAGGCATGATTTTTCAAGTTGCACTATTCAACTTGCCACATCCTTTTCTCTCTTCTTCAGAAAAATATTTATCCAAAAAGGCAAGCTCTCAGGTGAATTACTTTAATCCAAGTATATTTTCTGATACAACAATTTGTGGCAATGGTGTTGTGGGTGAAGGATGTGTTGTTTCCTTGCTGGGACTCTTGCAAGAAAACAGGAACTTAAAGCTTCTGGCTTGTGAGAGAACCAAATGACTTCTGTTCAGTGGGAACCCAAAGGAATAGTAAGTCTTATCTTACATTTGGGTTGACTTTCAGTCAGCATAAGATGTAAATATACTACCTATATTTAACCCATAAAACACAACACCCATAATTTTGTGCATAATGTTGTATTAGGTAATTAATTGTAGACTCAAGTTTAAGAACCATGGAGCTAAGCCAAAGGAAGGAGCAAAAGAAAATAAAAATGTAGCTTCTACACCCATAGATTCCCAAAGCAGGCAATACCACTCCCGGAGATAGGAGGTATTTTGCTGGAACAAAATACAGATGTAGGAAAGAACACAAATTTGTCACTGCATTTTTCTGTTCATTCACTAGAGAGTCAGATTTCCAGGGGGAGGGTTATTGTTGTTGGTTTTTTTTTTTTTTTCTGAAAAGGGTGGTGAGCCAAATAGGTTTAGGAATCTATGGTACACACTCAAATAATTCTTTGAGGACATGGTACAAGTATTCTTATTCAATACAGTTAATACCCATAATTGGTCATTTAAGAAAAAAGTTAAATTTAATGAGGTAACTCTATACAGACACCTTTACCTTAAATAGGTTATTTTAATTGAAAGCACAAATGCCTATCTGTTCATTGATTTTGTAGTGGCAAGGGTTTTACTTTGACTCAGGTATTGTCCTCCATATTTTTTAAACAAATCATGCACATAAATACATCATTTGGGAATTCCAGTTTAGAGGACGGTGACAATGACACTTGCAAACCAATGTGAATGTTAAGTCCCGGATATTTTTCTTCTTTTTGCAAAATTTACCCCCACCTAGCGACAGTTTTAATTAAACTGATTGACATTTATGAAGTCATTCCTTAATGTACGCTATTCCCAACTATCCGTGTGGGGATGTGTGTAAGCCATAGGAGAGGAAGAGCCCATGATTCTGTCTATACACCACTCTTAGTCCATACCACGACGAATCGTGAGAGACAAAAAATTAATTCCAGTACTGTCTTTCAGAATCTGAAGTTTTCATGAAACTTAAAATTTAAAATTTCAAAAGTACACAAACCTTATCAGTTTCAGATCATTTGGTGCTTAATGTAGAGAATTGAGTCAAAGAAGCTGGATTTTCCAACTCCCTGACAAACTTTTGTGTAGTTACCTATAATCCAAATAATCTGGGAGAAGTCTCCCTCTCTTCTTTTTAGTGAAAGATGATTTTCCTCAGCAGAGACTCGGGGAGAGGAGTAGACTCCCACAGCAGCCCACAGCTGGTGCACTCGGCTCTCTAAACCGACTCAGGGAGAGAAGTAGACTCCTACAGCAGCCACAGCTGGTGCACTCGGCTCTCTAAACCGACTCAGGGAGAGAAGTAGACTCCTACAGCAGCCACAATTGGTGCACTCAGCTCTCTAAACCGACTCAGGGAGAGAAGTAGATTTCTACAATAGCCCACAGCTGACGCACTCGGCTCTCTAAACCGACTCAGGGAGAGAAGTAGACTCCTACAGCAGCCCACAGCTCGTGCACTCGGCTCTCTAAACCAAGTTTGCAAACTGGGATATGCACACCCCTGGGGATATCTAAAGACTTTCCAAGGGGAAGTCAGAAAAGGAGAGTTTTAAAAGAATTAATTTCTATTCCTCAACTTTTCTCTGGTACTCTCCTAAACTGATCTTTCCAAAAATGTCCCATCCAGTCATGCTGCTTCTCACCATCTCATGCCCCACCCCATTTGACAATCATTTTTTTATTTTTATAAAAGAAAAGCACATCTCTCACCATCTGTTGTCTTCTTAGGGTGCATTAACTTAGAAAAACATCTGGGGGACAATTTGAAATATTATGTAGATATTGATACAGTCAATGGTTTTTAGTCACTGGGCAACAAATTTGATTGCAAGTTAGATAGCTTTCTGTCCTTTGATTTCAACATAGTTGAAGGAGAAACTAATTGACTCATTATCACAGGTTCATCATCAAAAACTTTTTTGGTCATAGATCACTCTGATTTTTGACCTGTAACTCTGAAGGAATTCAAAGAAGTAAGTGACATTGCTATAACAAATCCCTCTCCATTCCCATCAATTTAGATGAACAAGTATGTTAAGCAAAGGGACAGGAGAAGACATGGCATATATTAAAAGGAAAACAAGATCAGAATCTGTAACAAAATGATCAGAAAGCATGACAAATGAGTCTGTTCAATTCACCTTATTGAACTAGAACCAATTTACTCCTTCAACATAATTTGTTAATAGTTAGCAAGGGGATGAAGAAACTACCCAACTTGAATTCAAATCATATATTTTTATATTTAATAATTTCAAGTTTGACATTCGGCGTTCAAGAGGTAGTTTTGGTAGTGGGAGTGGACAACAGACTAGAATGTTGCTATAGCTGTTTAAAGTACTAGTTTGCTAACTAAGGAGACAAAGACAACGAATCCTTCGCAAGAGTGCAGTGGACACCTCGATAGGAAATCAAGGTGAGTTTATAATTTTGTCGCTTTGGATACACATACTAGCAAAATTGGCAATGTTACATTATTTTTACTCTGATGAAAAAGGCCCAAGCTATGAGGTAGTACTAAGGATTTTTTTTTTACATTTTGTAGTACTGGGGATTGAATTTAGGGGTATTCTACCACCAAGCTATATCCCCAGAACTTTTTATTTTTTGCTTTGAAACTGGGTCTCACTAGGTTGCTAAGAGTCTCACTCAGTTGCTGTGTCTGTCCTTGAATCTGAGATCTGCCAGTCTCAGCCTCCCAAGTACTGGGATTACAGGTGTGTGCCACCACGCCCCACACTAAGGATGTGTTAATCCTTTCTTAACCACAGATTAGTGTACTCTGTCCCTACAGAAACACTTCTTTACATTAAAAAGGTGCAAACAAGTCTCAACTAACAAAAAAAAAGCTTCTAAACTTTGAACAATCCTTCAAAACATACATCTTCTGCATTTTTTTCTTGTCATGAGCTATAATGCTCCTCATTCTTCTTTCCTCAAAGGAAATTTACAGTTGAGTGTGACTACATCTACTCAGAGCCAAGTGTATATCTCACAGAGGACGCTAACTTCACATGGATTCGGTGATGAACCTTTGAAGAAGCCAGAAGAGCCATATCATTTTATCCTCATGCATGACTGAGGGGTATAAAATCCTCATTCCACCTCTAGGCCTAGTGCACAACCCACACACATGCACACAAATAGCAATGCGGGTGTGATTTAGCAAACTAGAGGGACTATCAATTGAAATTTTCCACTCTAAAACAATTTCATTAGAGATGGCAGTGCTGGAGACAGTATTTTATAGTTGACTTCCACCAAATAACAATGCAGCTCAGATTCAAAGTCTCTATTATCTTTGGCAGAGGTTTTTTAAGACCATTTTTTATTTACTCCAAACTCGGTCTGAACGAAGTCAGCACAGGTCCTTTGCAATTTTTACATCAAGTACTTTATGCTGTAATTAAGTAAGCAAAGGAACTCAGAGGAAACACCGAGGAAACCCATCAGGACATCACTTACTGACTGGCAGAATCCCAGGGACTTGAAATTTCTGTTTTATCGTACAACTGCACTTTATTACTGTTTTATCCTTAAAATGTAATAAGTACAAACTGCTTCAGTAATGATGGAAAAGCCTTCCCAGCTTTAATGAAACCTTTTATTCGCTACTGAAACTTTTATTATTTCCAAATGGTAACATAGGCGAGAAAAATAATCACTACTTTTATTTGAGGGAAAACTTCAGTAATTTGAATAATTTTGTTCTCAGTTGAATTTTAAGGCATTAAGATTTGTTATATTTATGCTTACTATTTTCATTATTTTAATGACTAAATGAGACGTATGTACGTACACACGATTGCAAAATTATTCTCTAGTCCTATACTGAAATACTAGATAGTTATGTACAGCAATGTACCACTCGATGTTGGCCTCATCTGGATATGAACTTCTATAATTTAGGATCCTGCACATCCCAGCTGTTGACCATAGGAGTGTGATGGTCACAGTTAAGGACATGGAGCTCTGGAGCTAAACTACCTGGCTTTGTATTCTAGCTCTGATCCTTCCTAGCTATGCCACCTTTAGAAACGTCTCAGTCCCCAGCTTCCTTATCTATGAAATCAGATCAGAACCTGCTTCATGGAGGGTGGGAAGAATCGATGAGGTATTTTGTGTTTAACATTAGAACAGAGCCTGGCACATGGGAAGTACCTAACACATGTTTAGCTCCAACATGGTTTTCATATGTGAATGAATGTACCTATAGGCTGGATACATGATCAAGTGACAGCATTCATTCAACAAGCAATGGTTGAGTTTGACCTTATTCTGAACGCTGTGCTAGGTACAGGGAGAACAAAGATTATATAGTGTCTACTCTACAGGAACTTGGCATTGTAGTGCAAAACATTCGTTGCTATCCTCATATCCTTCCCGAAGAGTACCATGAAACATACTCTTTCATTAAATCACAAATTTCCCTTTTTCCTCACGTCCTTGGAACTAATAGAGCTTCAGAAAAATTTGACTTCAGTTTCTGAAATCTTAATCGTGCACAATTTAATAAGCACCTTCAGGTTTTTCCACATTTTAAAATAGATGATTAAATGGTCTAATCAGATTCTAACTTAGCCAAAAACTTGAAAAACAGGACGACAACCATGACTGACACATTCATTTTCCCAAATGCAGAAATACTGCAAAGAGCAGCTGCAGAAAAATAACACTATTTATATCTCACATGACCCATGGCCAACTAACACTGCACAGGAACCCAGCATCAAATGTTAAAGTACCTCAACTAAAGTCAATTGAAGATGAAATATGAAACTCATTTAGTCAGAGCTTCATCGCTCTCCCCAAGGTTCAGAAACTGACTTTCAACATGGCACCTTATAATGGCTTTGTTTTTTTTTTTCAAACATTTTTGTTTATGTCGTTTACACGCCGAGAATTCATTAAAAAGTAAAATCTTCAAGTTTGACTATAAATCCCAAGAACGACTAATGTGGTATTCCAGACATCACAAACTCCAAATGATCTTGAATATGTTGTCCTCTGCAAATTTGTTGCTCTGAAAAAATTTGCAATAAATGCAATTAAAAAGGGAAGCATTTTTAAATTAGTTGCAAGATCAGCTAGGGTATTTATCTGCTTCCTAGATGTATCATAATTAAAATAAAATCTAATATGCATCACATTGCTTAATGCAGAAGGAAATTGGATATTCTCCCTTCTGATAAAAGAATTGAGACTTTTGTGTGTGTGTGTGTGAGCACTTGACTGCCAATAATGACTGTGTTAACCTTCTAGAATATATTGAATATTGCCAGAATTGGTCTTCTGAGTCCCCTTACCCAAGCGAGATCATGTGTAAACACATAGAGATACATCTTCCTCCTCTTCCCTTCCTCTCCTGTGTTATACCACTTTCCTTGATCCCTTTGAGGTTGGGAAGATAAAAATCCTGACCTAAGGGGCCTCCTCACAAGGAGACCTCCCCCCACACTGAATCAACTCGCACAGGCACATATGCACGCACGCAGCTACTGTGAGAGTGTAGCTCTGCTCAGATCTCCAAAAGAGAGAGTATTTTGGTAACCTCACCTCTACTTTTGCATTTAAACACATATGTTCCACACCACAGGATCCTCTCCATCCCAGATAACGTCCCTGCTTAATGTATGCGTTTTTTCACGTCCATTTTTTTTTTTAATCTTTCCAGGCTGAACATTTCAAAAAGGGGCGAACGTAGGTGAAAGAAGCGAGGCAGGGGAGGGAGGAGATACGACGACGCCTGGGATTTCTGCCATCCTTGCTGCAACCCAGAATCCGTACTATTATTTTTGCCTCTCTCTCCCCCCAGCCCTCCCTCTGGCTCCCACTCGCCCGCGGCAGCAGGAGGCAGTAGGAGGGGCCGCTGGCTGGAGCCGCCACCTGCCGCCCGTGGAAGCGCTCCAGTCGTCACTTACCCAGCGGGGTGAGAATGGCTCATTTTTGCAGGATCCCTTCTGGACCCCGCGGCAGGTGCGGCGGTGGGTGCGTGGGCCCGTGCGCGCTGGCGCTGCGACGCTCGCGCCTGCGGGTGGCTTCGCACTGCGCTCTCCGCGCCCCGCACCTGGGCTGGGCCGCCCCCGGGCGCCCCGCTACCCGCAGCCTCTCGGGCCCCACCGCCCGCGGTATCCACAGCTCCGGGTTGCTAAGGAGGAGGCGAGGCCAGCGCCAAGGTTGCAGGAGCAGAGGCGCCGCTGGAGCCGAGCCTGGGGAAGCTGGGCCGCGATGTGGGAGGAGACCCAGAGCGGCCCCCTCTCTGTTGCTCTGGGGCTCGGGTTCCCCAGGCATTTGTAATCTGAAAACACCAACAGAAGTGTGTGGGGGGGTGTACACACACACACACACACACACACACACACACACACACACCTGTCTTGGCCCGTGTGCTTCCTGCCAGGCCTGGGGAAGGGAGGACTAGTTGGTGTCTGCAGGTAATAAGAACAGGGAACTAGAGCAAGATGCCATGGTTTCCAGCCCTAAAACAAACCCTAGCTTCAAGTTGGAGAGGAAGAAAGAAATCTCCTTTCTTAATCCGATGTGAGTTTTGAGTTTGTGTCTGCATCCACAGGCCATCCTTGCTCCTATCTAAGTCCCCCCATCCCCACCCCCAGCAGGCAGGCTGACAGCTCTGATGTTCAGAAATGGAAGAGATTCAGTTGCTCAGTAAAGAATACGGGAACCATAATGGTAATTGTATTGGAATCCAAGACTAGAATGCAGGGCCTAGATGAAGAAGCTTGGATTTATTTTTTATATACTTTTATTGGTGCATTATAGTCTCACATCATAATGTAAATCATAGTAATAGTGACATACATGCACACAGCACTTGGCGGGCTTTGACACTGGTAGGACCTTGGCAGGACCAAGTTTAAGCACTGGATTCAGATGACCTGTTCCTAGTCCTGTTCTTGCCGTCGGGTTTTTGCTGGGTGACTGCATCTCTGGCTTCAGTGATGAGCTGGACACTTCTTGGGTGACTGACTGATCTGTCTGTGCATCTCTATTCTAGCTCAACACACTCGGAGGTGGGAAGGGCATCGCCTCTTTAGTAGCATTCTTCTTTAAAGGCCCACTGAACATGACAGAGTTTGATCTCCTTAGCTTGAAATTCAAGGCCCTTCAATATCTGACCCCAGCATCTTTAATCAGCTCATGCAACCACTTGCTACACCTCTGCTACCTTAAAATCTAGCAAAATCAAACTTGTGCACTCTCTAATGCGACTATACATCCACCCTTGACTACCTGGAAAACTTCTATTTATCCTTCAACACTCAGATCCAATCCGTGTGTGTGTGTGTGTGTGTGTGTGTGTGTGTGTGTGTGTTACTGGGTATTGAACCCAGGAACATTCTACCTCCGAGCTACACCCCCAGCCCTTTTCTATTTTTTGTTTGAAAAAAGGTCTCACTAGGTTGCTGAGAGTCTTGCCTACATTGCTGAGGCTGTCCTCAAACTTGAGATCCTCCTGTTTCAGCCTCCCAAGTACTGGGATTACAGGCATGCGCTACCACACCTGGCTGAGCCCTATCTTCTTTGGGTTTGCTGAAGACCCTGGTTTGTGTCCATTTGGCCTGGACATTCCTCTATTTTACACTTGCCCACCCAAACTACATTTTCTGGTGTATGTGGCTGCCTTTCCTGTTTGAATGTGAGCTCCAGTATTTTACACATTTATTTCATTTTTCTGTGTTCTCAGAAGCAATCAGCATTTCTTTTTAACCCAGGGGCATTCTACCTCTGAGATACATCCCTAGCCCTATTTTTTTTTTATTCTTTATTTTGAAACAGGGTCTTGCTAAGTTGCGGAAGGTCTCACTAAGTAGCTAAGGCTGGCCGTGAACCTGTGATCCTCCTGTCTCAGCCTCCCAACTGCTGGGATTACAAGCGTGCACCACCATGCCCAGCAGCAATCAGCATTTCAACCAATGTTTGGAGCAAAAATGGAGGAAACGAAATTCTTCTAAGTGGTAGCATTTTTACCGGGTACTTAGTAAATGCTTCCTCCAGCCTTTTATTGAGCACTTACTGTCTGTGATCTCATTTAATTCTCCTCTCCAGGCACTGAGATTGGTTTTCTTCTCCATGTCATAGTTATCCGAGCAGTGACACAGAGAAGTTAATTATTTTGCTTGAAATCTACACTGACTCCTAAGTGGAAAAATCCAGGTCTGTTTGATTCTAAAAACTGTAAGTAATTTTAACAATTGTAATGAGATTTCTTTTCCCCACAGCTCCTGTAAATTGGTGTGGAAGTCAAATTTTCTATACCATTAGATTTTTCAGACCTGAGAGACCAGAGACATCCTGGGTGGAGGTGGGGGTGGCAGGAGGATGCTAGCTAGCTCATTGGCTTAGATTTTGAGACTGAAGGATTCAAGGCTGCTTTGGGGACCAGATGGCTAGAGCGAGGCCCCTCAGAAAGTCCTTTCTGTCCCCATATGTTTATCCACCCACACACCTGACTGTGGGTTCCCTTTTACATTGCCCTTAATGCTCATCATAATTAGATTTCACCTAGATAAAAATTGGGGGTGGGGAGGAAGAGGAGGAAGCACTAGAAAAAGATATCATTTGCTCCAGGTTCTGCCAATCCCTAAGGATGATGTAAATAATGTAATCTTATATAGGTACTACTTGTTACATATTAATTCATTTTTTTCAAAATAGAAAATGGTATTCTCTCACTGGCAGAATGAGAAAGGAAATTAAAATTCACTTTATAGATACTCAGGATTCTGTAGAAATGATTCCCTGGCACTCTGCAGACAGAGAGGTACCCTCAACAGCATGCATTAATTCATAAATGGGGTTTGAGCTCTCCACCCCTGTGAGCTGCACAATTTCACATCCCTGATGAAAACTGCAAGGAAGCTACTAATTTTCACTTCAGAAAAATGCTCACTGTGAAAATGCATTGGGAATTTGGCCAGAAGGAATTTTTATGTTAATTTCTAGTATGGAGAAAGGGAAAGGGAATAAAGAAAAAACTAAATTAAACTGTTTCAACACCAAATAGTCACTGGAGTCATTTTCATTTTCTCTCAGGAAAACAAGCCCCCAGCTATCCCCCAGTCACATCATAAATTCAGAAAAAGATTTCTGTTTTTGTAGAAAGACCTGTGGAGTGGGAGTTCGGGGTCAGGAGATGGAGAGAACTAGAAGGGGAAGAAAGGCAGGATAATACTTACACTGTTGACTGGATCTCCACTGTGGGTGAACAGGAGCTGCACTGAGGAATCACAGGTCTAAACTCTCAGTAGCCATGTTCCCTGTCAGGGGCGGGCAATCCATGGCATGCCAGCTAAATCCAGCCCACTGCCTGTTTTCCTGCAGCTTGCAAGCAAGCATGGTTAATGCATTCATAAATGCTTGGAAAAAATCAAAAGAAGAGTAATATTATGTGATACATGAAAATTATATGAAATTCACATTTTTATATCCATGAATAAAGTTTTACTGGAATGCAACTACTCCCATTTGTGTGCAAATCATCTATATCCATTCTAGTACAACAATAGAGTTGAGTAGTTGCAATGGTGATCCTATGGCCCACCAAAAGTGTATCATTTACTATCTGTCCCTTTGCAGAAAAAATTTGCAGAACCCTGGCGTACACCATCTCCACAGAGAGGAAATTTATCCTCAGAGGTTTTGAGACCAGGTACCACGTTTGTTACCCTTGTTTCCCCAGCCCTATCACAGTGCCTCTCACTGTGTTTGTCCCAAACAAGGAAATAAAGGAAGGAATGAATAGATTGGAGAAATAAGCTTTTCCATATGCTTATCTTTCTCATGAAAAGAAAAGATCAGGTAACCAAGACCTTCTTTCAAATAAAACTAGAAGGCATTTTGGTGGAGGTCTTTGAGGAAGTTGCTATCATGGGCTCAACGTGCCAGGGCCTTGGGGAGCATAATGATTTGATGTGTCTAACCCAGGGCTACCTTCTTTTATCAACACTATAGAAAACCCCAGTGAGAAGTGGGTCATGTAAACATTTCACTGGGATATGCTCAATTTTGCATATGTTACATATATAAGACTGCTTCCTAATACCTTACATTCCCCAAAGTTAGCTTGGGTTGCTAAAACTATAATATCAAGAAGATTTAACTTTAAACCTTTGAAAATAGAAGTGCGCTGCCTTGAAATTGTTTCCCAGCTGCTATGGTCTGAATGTCCCCCTCAAACATACATGTCGAAACTGAATCACCAATGTGATCATATTAAGAGGGTGCCTTTAGGAAGCCATTAAGTCATGAGGGCAGAGCCTCCTGGATGGGATTAGGGCCTTTTAAAACTATAGGAGTGTAGTGCATGTTTTCCTTCACACTCCAGTTGGAGGAAAGGATATGAAGAATGTGACATAGTGTGATAGTTAATCTAGGTTGTCAATTTGACCTGATCATGACACACCCAAGATTATGTGATTTTGGGTGTGTAACAGCAGATTAAACAGAAAGCCCTGCCCTGAATGTAGGCAGCAGAATTCTGATAGGTGGGGACTTAGATAAAAGAGGGAGAAGCCGCGTAGAGCATGTGCAACTCTTTCCGAGGAAAAACGCATCTGCTCTCGCCTGAGATCGTCGGCCGCCGGTTTCGCTTTTCTCCGAAGAGCTTCTTGATCTTCTCGGCCTCCCGCTCTTGGAACTGAAACTCCACCATCGTTTCTCCGAAGAGCTTCCTGATCTTCACGTCTTGGACTGGGACTGAATTAGTGGTTGCTCCGATCCTAAGACTCCAGCTCTTAGACTGTTCGACCAGCTACTGGTTCCTCTGACTCTCCACGTGCAGTCAGAACCTGGGACTACATTGCTTCAAACTGTAAGCCCATCTGATAAATCCCTTTTTTCAAATA
>PVJS01049915.1:0-14504 GCA_004027185.1 Glis glis | reverse complement strand
GCATTCATGTCCACCAGGCACAAACACAAACAATTCTGCTGTTTGTAGCATTCCCAGGTTGCAGCGTGGCTGTCTGAGTAAAATTGTCACAGGGGACACTTTTATTGATCTGCCAGCTATGATTATGATCACATGAAACCCTGCTAGCCCCTGCCACCAGCCCCCACCTTGCAAGGCCCAAACTCTGTCAGGGGCGAGATTGTATTACTATGTGCCTGGGTTATGGGTGGCTGAGTTATTTAGCCCCAGGGACAACACTGCTGCTCTGGGAAGCCGCAATAATGTGATACCTTGCTGATTACCCTTGCTACTCATGGTGCTCAAATACCACTGTCTGAGAGTTTATAGCTTTCTATGGTTGGCTGAGTTATTTCACCCCATAGACACCACTGCTGATGATCCTGCTGTGATCACTAGAGACCCTGCATTGGTGGGCAGATTGATGACTCTAGGTCCTTTCCCCAGTGTCTCTAAGGTGTATCTGGCTATTCACATTTCTGCTATGTCTGACCATAGCCCCAGCTCCCACCTCCACATAGATGGTTTTCAAACTCACAGACTCCAAGGGTTTGGTCATTGTCATGTGAGTCCCTGAAGCTATGCAGGGTCCAACTAGGACATTTTGTAAACTCATGGTCTTGACAAGCTCTACTGAAGCCACTCAGGTCCCTGCAGGAAGAATCTGTAGTTTATCAGTCCTGACAAGTTCAGCTATAGCCAAAGGAGTTTGTTGGTTATTTTGTCTGGTCAATCTGGAGCTTTATGGTGTTCTTGATGAGCCCAGTTGTAGCCAATTGGGTACCTGCAGAAGGGGTCTGTTGTTTCTTGGTCCCAACAAGTTCAACTGTAGTCACAGGAGTTTGCTGGTAAGTTTGACTGGAGATTTGGGGTCTTGAGGTATTTGAGGGTAGAGAGAAGAATGTAATTGCTTTTTCATACTTGTTTTTTGCAATCATTGGCTCCCCAGGATTTAGCTTGTTCTTTGCTGGAATTCATCTCCAGGAACCGTCAGATTCCCGAAACTGCTACCTCCACCATGGGCTTGCCAAGATGGCACCTGCCTCAGCTCTCAGCTCACCAGATGAGACATGTGGAGCTCTTTTTAGTCATCTGCTCTCTGTGCTTCCTCAAATTCAACCATGATTTGACTGTGTTTCTTCTGTCAAATTCTGAGTGCTTTTGTTCTTTTGCCGGGAAACAGTCTTCCTGCTGTTTGAGTTTTCAGTCTCAGAACAACCAAAACATGCTGCCTTCCTCTACTCTGCCATTGTGATTCCCTAGGATTATATTTTTAAAAAGTAATCAATTCCCTTTGTCTTTTATGTCTTCTGAAGCAAGAAATTAACTGATTGAAAAACAAGTTAAAAATGCATTAGTGTTCAAACACATCTAAATTCTTTGTTTGGATTAATGTGAATGGAAGAACTATAATTTCTATTTTGTATATTTATTACTTTCCCTTATGGCCATGATGGAATAACAGAACAGATTTTTTTTCTACTTGAAACAATTAAAAAATAATATATGAAATGATGGACATTGGACATAGGCATAATAGAGTAGTAACACCAAGAGGAGGAAAAATAAAATAAAACACAAAAACAAAAACAAATAAAGTGGAGGTGAGCCCTTTGGTGGCACCAGCATACTGCTCAGAGAGGATTTCCCGAATTATGAGTTCAGAGACTGAGTTCAGATTTCAAGAAAGGGAAGGCATGTAGAATTTGCAATGTGGAATGCCATCAAGGAAAAAGCTGAAAACAAAGGTGAGAAGGATGTCTATGGATATCTGAAGAGGGTTTACCCTGAGTCTTCATTTCAATAATGGTTAGCCCATGCTTATATAGAAACTACCACATTCAGGAAAGAACCACTAAAAAGAAGCTCATGAAACCATCCTAAGTGTTTTCACAGGAAGAATAGGTTTTTACCTAGTAAAGAAAGATCTTCAAATTCATTATAATTTTAATGGTATCTTTGGAAGGATAGTGTCTTAGTAATGAGGCCATGTTAAAATAGGACTAAGTATTCTGGATCCACCTAGCATAGCAAACTTTGAAAGAATGAAATTGGTTATGACTCACTTAACTGTAAGCAGAGTAAGATTTACACATATTTAAAGGAATATAAAGACTGTAGCAAAAATCACAAAATTCATGACTAGCATTAAAAAAATCAACCAGGCATGCAAAGAATCAGACCAATGCAACTCATAATGAGAAGCAATATCAACTTATAAAAGCACAACAACAAAAGACAAATAATAGAATCTGAGGAGCTTATGAAAATTCTCTGTACAATCTTTAAAACATTCCAGTAAATTTAAAAATATTCTGGAATATAAAGCTTATTAAAAAATTGAGTGGGCAATTAGTGAACTAAAGGATAATATCAAGCAGCCTGTATAAAAGTAATTATATATCCAAGATGAGGAGAGAATAGAGGTGGAGATGGGAAAGATTATTTGAGGAAATGATAGTCAACATTTTCCTAAATTTGATGAATCAAAAATGTACATATTCAAATATCTCACTGAAGCCCAAATGAAAATCACAATCCAAGATTCATCATAGCCAAATTACTTAAGTACTTATGATCCATGTGATAAGAATCATTTACTCCATCTCATCTTCTGCATACCCTTTATGAAACTTCATATCTTCATGTCCTCATCAGACTCTTATTTTGCCATAACACCACATGCTACTATACAGCTATTCTTCACTACTAGAATTTCCCAGAAAACTTTAAAGTCCTACATGCCTCATTTTTATTAAATAGTTTTTCTGTTCTTATGAAGCCAGAGTGACCTATTTGTTTTTAAAAATTCTGTTTAAATGTCACCTCTTCTTAGTATTCTACCCTGAGCTCCTTGTACATACTTTGTAGGTAGTCAGAGAATGCTCGTTGAATGAATGAATATATGAATGAATGAAAAGATGAATGGATAATTGGGTCTCTTTAAGCCTTGAAGCAAAGAAAAGACAAATAGAAATTAAGATAAAGTTGGATATAAGTATAAACCTGTCTGTACTGTCTACTGTGTTCTAGATTACGGTGTAATAGGGAAAAATGAATTCTTATGGAAAATACTTTTTCCTTCTTTTACTTTCTGAATTTATCTCTGATAAATGATCGGTTAAGGACACAGAAATTTCTTTATAGTTCCTTCAGTTCTGCAGAGGGATCTACATGCAAACGTACTCACATGACCATAATATCAGAGTATAGCCAGGCATAATTGATATATTATGATTATTATAATCTTGAGTTAATGTAGTAAAAACAATAGTAGTAATTATTTATTTTGTAACCAACATTATATTAGGGGCCAGGGCCAGGACAAAAATGAGGCAATTGAGGTTACTTGCTTTGGCACAAAGTTTAAGGAGATATTCATTATCTCAGTAATAAAGATAAATGTATTTAATGCAATATTTAAAAAGTAAAAAATAATGCAAAAAAATTTATGATAAAACAAATATCAAAATTTTAAATAAATACAGAATCATACTTCCTTTATCCTCAGTCTTCTATTGGCTTTAGCGTGATGCCTTTACTGATTTTGCTTAAGAGCTATGGCTTGATATTTAGTTGGGGAAGTAACCACATTCTTTGACATACTCATTTGGAGCATCAAGTGGAAACTAATTCCACACAGTCAATATCCATCGTAAGATCATAAGTGTATAGTCTATACAAAACTAAGAGAAGATATAGACATTTGTCTGGCTCTGAGTTTCTTTCAGGAAACCAATAATCTCATGTGACTAATTTTTTATTATTTTAAATGGTTATAAATAGTACACTACATGAAAAACATGAACAAAAACTCCCATTATATTTACCTTGAAGGCTTACTGCAATTTGTTAAACAAACAAATAAAAGAAAACAATGTTGTGCTGCCTTTTTAAATGTCAAGTACAAGTGTTCTTAATTTCAAATTTAAGATGGATTGGCCAGGAAAAATGTTCTAAATTTAGTGAACTCATCAATCTTGAAGCAATACTTGTAGAAATATAGCTCTGCTTGGCTGAGTGTGTGCCTCAAATGTCTGACAGGAGGTAGTTAGGTAACTTCAGTTCATTGTGCTGAAGAGAGCAAAAAAGAATACTGTAGATTCTAATTTACACAACCCTCAGAGCCATATGGCACAGCTGTGTAGTGTGATATATGTCATCTTAACAGAAAGAGCTATTGGATCAGAATTGATTTGATTGGTTTTGAGCAAACACACCAGAAACAAATAATATGTGTTGAGCCTGGCATGATCATGTTACTAATTAATCCCTAGTTTTTCTATGCCACTTTATAGTTTACAAAATGCTTTCAGAAGCAGCTCCTTTGAGCCTCATAGCTAGCTTATAAAGAATGTAAGCATTTATCTCACATGTTACATGAAGAAAACTGAGACCTGTAGTAGACTTATTCAGTTTTATACGGTGACTGAGAATTGGAGCTAGTTCCTGAAAATTAAGTGATTTTTCTATTATAACATCTTTTTTCTCATTACATTGTCATATAGTGAATGGAGAGAATATTGGATTACTCTTTCTCTTTCTTTTACATGAATGTATGTGATGATATCTTGTCTTCATGTTTTTATATTTATTCTTCAATTTACTGTTTTGAAACAATCTTAAAGTTACAGATAAGTTGTAAGTGTAACACAAATAAATTATTTTCCCTTTACCTTTTGAAAGAGTTGTTGACATATGTTCTATCAGTGATAGACATTCTAATATATGATTTTTTTAACAAGATAGTTTTTTTTTTCTGCAGACCATAATATAGCCATCAAAATTAACATGGATACATTACTACCATTTACTCTAAAAAAGTTGAGTTTAAGTTGCCATCCAAATGTTACCAACTCTTCCCAAATTTCCTTGATGGCAAAAAGATCCAGTTCACAATCCTATGATGCATTTATTTTTACTTATTCATTTATTTATTGTGTAGTACTGGGATTGAACCTGTGGGTGCTTTACCACTGTGCTATGTGCCTAGCCCTTTTTATTTTTTATTTGGAGACAAAGTTTTTTAACTTGTGCAGGCTGACCTTGAACTTGGGATCCTCTGCCTCAAATTCTCCATTTTCTGGGATTACAGGCATAAGCCACCATTCTCAGTTCCTATTATATATTTAATCTCTTTAGTTTCCTTTATTTGGAAATCAATTCTCAGTCTTTCTACAGCTTTCACAGATGAAATTAAGATATTTAATAGAAAAATATATTGCTGGGCATATTAAATACAAAACCCTAGTGTTCCTATAACCAATAAGAGAAAATTATGTTGATAGTGATGGTTACAAGATAAATTAGAAATTTTCACATCCACAGCATCAGAAAATGCCCCTAGATTTGGGGGTGACATAACACTGGGTTCATGACACTGCTTGTGGTGCTTGCTGTGGCTCGCAGCTTTGGTGGCTGCAACAGAGCAGTGTGCCTCAACATAACTGGCAGTAGCCGAAACCAAGTCTTGCTATCCAGATCTCATCCAGGGATCCCCATCTAAGAAATTAGTCTGTGAAATATGATCTGTGATAGACTTAGCAAGGAGTGTCTCGGAGATTCCAATTAGAGATATGTCAAAGTATGTCACTATCACTATGAACTACATTATGATTATAAGACTATAATGCACCAATAAAAAAGTATATAAAAAGTTTCCATTTTACTTATGATCATAGATTTGTCTTGTACCTATCACTCACATCCCTATTGTTATATCTGACTTAATTTGTTATGGCCCAAGAAATATCTTGTATAAATGAAAACTCAGCTTACTCAAACATACATTTATGATTTTTTATGTATTTTCAAATTGTTTTATATGTAGGATTCTCCTATGTGGTGAATTTCCTTTTGATATCTGATAGGAATCAGCTTACTATGATTCTAACTTTGACAGCAGCTATCCCCACCATCTCTTTGACTGCCATCTGGCTGGGCTCCTCTAGATCTCGACAAATCCTGCTTGATTGAGTTGGCTTGCAAAGACCTGACAGCTCCAGCCTGAGTCAACACTCCTGCATCATGTTGGGTGGGTCTTCTCCACCATGATTTCACTGGGGGACAAAGAATTAGAAATTCTTAGTGCTGTTTGTACTTATTAATGTCAAGTGAGGGTGGGTAAGATTTTTCCTGTTGTCTCTAAAGTGTGACCCCAGCATAAGATACAATTTAAGAAGGGGCTGTGAAATAAGGTGAGCCTTGATGAAAGAATGCCTTGAGTATTGTTGGAGAAATGTTTTTCCCTCTCCAAAGCCAAAGGGGCTCACTTAAAAATAGGTGTCCAAAAGAAAAGAAGAGAGAGACAGAGAAATGCAAGTACTGAGAGAGGAGGTCAATGTTACTTTTTATCATTCTCTCTTTGAAAATGTATTCTGAACAGACAGAAGTTATTTAATCAGTGAGAGGCTGTGGGATGAACTGATTACTGGTGGGATATCAGTACATTGGAATTGATATGGTCAGCACCTTATTTCTGACATTAGGAAGCTATATTATAGAACACCAGCTTAGAGGGTATTCTATGTGTGTGTGTGTGTGTGTGTGTGTGTGTGTGTGTGTGTGTGTTACTAGGAATTGAATCCAGAAACATTCTACCTCCAAGCTACACCCCAGTCCTTTATATTCTTTGTTTTAAAAGCAGGGTCTCACTAAATTGCTGAGGCTGGCCTCAAGCCTGCGAACCTCCTGTCTCAGCCTTCCACATACTGAGATTACAGGTGTGTGCCACCATGCCTGGCTCTTCTGTGCTAGTGAGAGGATGGAAAAAAGGAATCTAGTTAATTTGAAATTTTTTAAATAATTGAGACAGCATCTTAAATATTGAAATAAAACTTTTATAATTACAGAAAAGTGACTAGAAATTTATAATTTATTGGAAACGTCAAGATATTAAGGTGCTCAATATATGGCAATATTTTCATAAATAATTTTTCGTGTTTTTATCATCCGAAGTTGAAATCCTTTCATAAACTGTCCGCACTAACTAAATGACCCTGGACATTCATTTGCACTTTTTGAGTTTCAGAGTCTGAAACCATGGCTTTAAATTTAGACAGTTAAAGTTATAAGCAATGGAAATTCATGAAGGAGAACAATGAGCTGACAGGCTGGAAATTCTTTTTCCTCTGCCTTCAGTCAGTAGAGAGAAAGGGCTCCACTGGATGGATCTGAAGGTCAAGGTTGTACAGTAAAACTCTCAGCTGAACTTGGGACAGAAGGTGAACAGCGCCGGAGACCTATCCAAGGCACTAGGAGATGGAAGTGACATGAAATGTCCAGAGCTGAGCTCGACAGGTCACGCCAGACACAAAGGCAAATGCCAAAGGCAGAACGAGTTTTAGAATTAAGAAGACAAGAAGCATAAGCATTTTGAAGTCTATATGACAATCACATTGGAATATTGTTGGGGTATGTATTCTTTTCACTAAATATCAAAACAGTCAAATCTACTCATTAATCAAACTATAAAAGTAAATATGGTACAGTGAAAACCTTTTACAAAATTGCTTATAATCTCTAAAGAAAGATTTCAATGGTCTCTCTCTTTCTACTTTCAGCCAATAAACACATTTTATAAACTTTTATGTTCCACATATATTTATATCTTAGTGCATTTTAGTCTTTTAAAAATTTATTCTACATTGAATTTTAACCTTTTTCAGTAGTTAAATTGTATCAAAATATTTGTCACTGGAGCAGTGGCTTTGATAGGTAGCTGATCTAGATCTAATCAAGGCTAAGATTCCCTTACAAAGGTATTAGCGGGCACTCAACAAATTTAGTCTGTCCTAGACCATGGGATACTGACTATCCCAAGTGACATTGTTGGTTGGTCAAGATAGTCAATTCCACAGACATTCTTTAATTTTTGGCATTGTTCAAAATGTATATTGATAATGGATGTGTTCAAAGTCTAGGGGTGGGGGAGAGTCACATCCACTTCTTTTGGATATGCTCTTTGGTGAGGTTCTGATTTGTATCACAGAGTATTTGATGAAGGTTCTTCATGAGAAGTCTAAGGCCTGCATTTTTGTCAATCTCTTATGGGACTACATTTTCTCTCTTAAATGCTCAAGTTCAATTATTTCTCTTCAAACTTCCATACTACATTATGATTTTGTATAAGGGCCTTCTTACTTCTTGTGGACAATTCTTGATCCTTGCATTTACATTGTTCAAAATGGGAGTCTCCTTCCATGTGTATGTTCTACATTCTTTTTTTTTTTTTTGGTACCGGGGATTGAACACAGGGGCGTTCTACCTCCGCGCTACACCCCCGGCCCTATTTTTTATACTTTATTTTTGAAACCGGGTCTCACGAAGTTGCGGAGGGCCTCACTAAGGAGAGAGAGAGAGAGAGAGAGAGACAGAGACAGAGAGAGAGAGAGAGACAGGGAGAGAGAGTGAGAGAGCTGAGGCTGGCCGCGAACCCGGATCCTCTGGTCTCCGCCTCCCAAAGTACTGGGATTACAAGCGTCTGCCACCATGCCCAGCCTGTTCTACATTCTTATAGAAAATTATTTGAAGAAAATTATTTGATCAAAATTATTTGAAGAAAAATTGTGTCTGTTCTGAACATGTACACTATAAGTTATCTAGAAATGATTAAAAGTATGAGGGAGGATGTGGGTAGGTAAAATGCAAATAATATGCCATTTTTATGTAAAGGACTTGAGCACCCATACAGTTTGGTATCCTGAAGGGTCCTAGAATCAATTGCCCATAGATACCAAGGGACAGGCAATGCTACTGTCCCATAAGTGTAGAAATTTCCGTTCATACTATGCACTTCCGAATATTAATTGTTTTGCTTGTTAATTGGGAATGATTGCAGGTGTTTTTCTTTTTCTCTAGTTCATTTAAAAATGCAAATAAGCTGGGCATGGTGATGCATACCTGTAATCCCAGTACTTGGGAGGTTGAGACAGGAGGATCACAGGTTCTAGGCCAGGCTCAGGAACTTAGTGAAGTTCTCAGTAACTTAGTGAGACCCTGTTTCCAAATAAAAATAAAATAAGATAGTGCTGGTGTTGTAGCTCAGAAGTAGAATGCCCCGGGTTCAATCCCCAATACGACAAAAATAAAAATGCAAATAAAGTTATATTCATACCATAAGGTTTCACTACCAATCTAACTAATATGTAGGGGGAGAGGGAGGCAAGGGGAGTGAGGAGGGAAATACACCAAGTGATGTGTGCATGTATGTTTGTATCACATTGAATCTCACTTTAATGTGTATAAGTACACTGTACCAATAAAAGTATAAAAATAAAAATGTTGTCTCTAATCTTTTTGCTGCATATCTTCACCCTGTCGCAATCATCTTCCCATATCTTCTGGTGAAGGGGTCTCCACAGTCATTTACATCTTGAGGTTCCTTATGAAAGCCAATTATTATGATAGTCACAATACCTCCTTGGAATATATAAAAAGACTCATATTCTGATGCTTGAGAGCAGAAAAGGCTGAGGATCTGGTGCAAAATGTACCTAGAAAGGTAGAGAAGCCCAGCATGTGAACTATGCTATGGTCTGAGCTTCAAGTGGGACAGAGTGGGACCCTGAATTAGGGATGTTGATACAAGGGTCAGTGTCTCCAGAACTTTGACTTCTGAGATCCTTTGAACTCACTGGGCTTTCAGAGGTGACCTGACCCTTCCTGTTTAAAAACTAGCATTTTATCTATGCTTAAATATGATGCAGACCCCTTAGCATACAAGATAACACATGTCTCCCTTAGAACATATTCCAACCTCTACACCATTCTAGAAGACTCTTAAATAGAGAGAAATCTAGGAAGTGTTGGACCTGCTAAGGGAAAAACTGGCCAAGTGCCAAAGGTAATACAAGTCCTGCTCAACACTATAGACAGGGGCTGGGAAAGTATATATGGAACTGGATCTGAGAGTGCTGGATCAAGGATGGCAGACTACAAGGTTATATAAGGAAGAGTTTCATAATTTGAGGACACTCCCTTGTTATTCAGAATTTATCACTCTAGTCACATAAGGATTCTGGCAGATGGTATTAATATATTATTAAAGTGGCTCATAATAGTTTGAAAAAAGTGATTGCCCTCAGTAAAGGAAGGGAAATTCAGAGCTTCCCTAGTCAATAGTGGGAAAAAAGGTCGAATGTTCATGAACATGAACAATTAAAATGGACACACTCCATAAATCTATGAAACCTACTGGATATATCCATTCTGTTGGAGGCCCTGAGCGCAATTCATTTAACAAAGCAGCAAGGAATGCATTGGTGAGGGGCTCACAAGCATTGTTGTAAGTCTCCCAGCTGGCCATCTTATGTAGGCTATGGTTGATTCTAGAAAATGATGTTAGTATAATAGACTCCTTCATTTCAATAAGGATGATCTGATGCCAAAATAATAGAGTCCAGGTGGCAGGGTTTAAACGACATGAGAAAGACGAGTGGAATTTTTGAAATATATCTCAAGGTCAGAGTGGAAGCCAGGGACTGCACTAGCCATCACTATTGTGATTGTTAATAAAACACAATGCTCCTGGGAATTCTCTGGATGGACAGGCAACAATGGTGTTGCTTAATTTATAAAGCAAAACAACAGCAACAAAACAAACAAACAAAAATTTGAAGGGGATGATCAGGATGTTGGGGAAAACTGTCTCGGTAAAAAGTCCTGTATGTTGCCCTATTTCCATACTCCAGTGGGTTTACAGATCAGAAAGCCACAGACTGATGTGATGCTTGGTCCCTAGCACACTGCAATATTATAGGACACATGTGAAATAATGATTCCTCTAGCTCTTTCCCAAAGGAACTCTGAATATTTGTTTAGTAACTGTATACTGGAGATATATGGTGGCGAGATAATAATGGAGTCTGGCCCAGTTCGCACTTTTCCGACAGACACACCTGGAGTCATTTCCCAAGTCCACAGGCACATAGCTGAAATGTAGTTCATACTTGTTAGTTGGCACAACACTCTGTTCTGGTCACTATTGCTATGTAACAAGTTATCTCAAAGCTTGGTGGCTTACATAAACATTTTATTTTTTCTCCTGTTCATCAGAAATGGCTCAGTCAGCAGTTTTCACATGGAACTTCTCATGTTGGTACAATCAGAAGTTGGCTGAGGCTCCAAGACTCTGCTGAATTGGTTATGTGAAGTGGCTCACTCACCTGGAGAGCAGCTGATACTGGCTGTTGGTAAATATCTTAGACAAAGCTGTTGTGTATAACAGTGCATACTGATTCTCTCTCCTTTTATTCTTAGATATTTGGATTTCTTTTTTTCTTTTCTTTTTCTTTTTGGTAGTACTTGGGATTGAACTCAGGGGCATTCTACTACTGTGCCCCATCCCTAGCCCCTTTTTTTTATATTTTGAAGTAGAGTCTCACTAAGTTATCGTACACTGGCCTTGAACCTGCTATTCTCTTGTCTCGTCCTCCCAAGTTCTGGGGTTACAAGTGTGTGCTGCCAAGCCTGGCTGGTATTTGAGTTTCTTATGTGAGATTTGGTGTCTACAAGAGCAAGATTTCCACGAGTAGACGTCTACTGCATGCCCTTTTCTGACCTAGCTTTGAAAGGTACATAGCATTCCTTCTATGGCATTCCTCTGGCCTAATCCTTTCACAAGCTGCCAGATTTAGAGGAGAAAGGAGGGGTGGGAGGACTTCAAGGTCATTTGCTAAACTACCTTACCCTCCCATTGATTCCTGTGAAGTAAGAGTTGTTGTAATGGGAAAAGCCAAAAAGAAGTTCATGGAACTTTCCCTTCATCAATTTGGTTAAAATAGTAAATCGAAATCAATAATTATGTGCCAGGGGAATGGTCAAGATTAGTGTCTACCTTAGCATCTTAAAGGATGCCAGGTGACAGTCACTACCATGCTACCTTTTAACTTGATAGCACACCCCTATAAAAGCCAATGGGTCCTGGAGTTTGTCAATGGACTATCAGCAATTCAACTAAGGAGTAACACCAATTGCTACCTTTGTAGAGGATATGGTTGGAGAATATTAGCATAAACTTAGGTATATTCTATATAATCACTGATAGGAAGAAGACATTTATTTTCATCCTATCAGGAAGGTGAATCAGAGACAGCTAGAGTTCATATGGAATGAAAATAGTACTATACTTATGGTCTTGCCCAAGAAGACATTAATTTTCCTTTTCTCTGTTATGCTATAGTACAAAGGAACCAGGATCCAGGGCTATTCCTAGGATGCCTAATTAATACAATGTTATATTAACATTGTGTATTAATTATATATAAAATATATATTCCAAATTAATTCCAAATATTAGAAATATATATGTACACACATACACATATACATATATATTTGAAATTAATTTGGAATATATATTTTATATATATAATTAATTTGGAATATATTATATATAATCCAAATTATGGCAACTAGCACCTCTCATCCCTAAAGAGGAAGCATGACTCTTGGACACATCTTCCACATTTAGTAATACTACTCCTACTCATTTAGATGTTAACAAAAAAGCCAGCAGTGGATGAGGGGCTATTGGGAAAGGGCTTGGGAGTGGGCCCAGGCTGTAGTGTAAACTGCATTACAAGCAGCTTTGATTCTTTGGCCATATAATTCTGAAGACGCCACAGCAGGAGTGGTTAAACTATTTTCCTCATTCAAAATCTAGCCAGCTGCCTGCTTTTGTAAATGAAGATTGGTCAGAAGAGAACAGTGCCCCTATACTTACATGTTGTCCAAAGCTGCCTGCACACTGCAATGGCAGGGTTGACTACTGCAGCCCTTGCTTTGCACGGCTCTGACATGCAGGAATTTCAGTTAGTACACTTAAATAGCAGCAGCCTCTCAAGAACATGGTTCAAATTTTAGTCCCATGATATATCACTTGTAATTACTGCCAGCTCTTCTGTCCATGAGACACTGTGCAAATAACATCCACGTACTCAGTCACTAATTAGCAAATGGTCCCTAAGCATCAGCTATTCAGGTCACACGTAGACAGTTAAGTATGTAGTTGGGTTTCCTTCTTGTTCCCTAACAACAAACTCACATAGTTTACAAAAATGGACAATGGTAAGATCAAAAAAGATGAAGGTGCCTGAAACAAAGAGAGAAAGTGACCATGCTAGAAGTACAATTTGAGTATTACACGGTGCTAGAGAAACAAGAGCTGAGTGGCAATGTTGATGCCATTGCTAATAGAGAGACTCTGGGTGTACTGCTGAGGCACCTGATGAAGGAGAACCAAGCAACATACCATGTAAAGTGATCGGGATAAAAAAGGAAATAAAGACATCTCAGAGGAAGTGATGCAGCAAAATGTTCACAATAATGGAGCTCTTGGAGACATCTCATGACATTAAAAGAGTAAAAACTAAAATGGGAGAAGCTGATCCAAACAGAAAAATGTGTAACAATTCACATGACACAGACAAGGTTGGCTCACTCTATATATTTATATGACAACTAGCAGAAATCAAGCATTATTTAGACTACACTTGATAAGTTTTTAAAAATCAATCTTTTTGTTCTGTCTGTGTGTGTGTGTGTGTGTGTATTTGTGCGGTACTGGGGATTGAACACAGGGGCTTTCTACCTCTGAGCTTCACCCCAACCCTATTTTATTTTTTATTCTGAAGCTGGTTCTCACTAAGTTGTGAAGAGTCTCTTAAGTTCCTGAGGCTGGCTGGAAACCTGCAATCTTCCTGTCTTAACTTCCCAAGTACTGGGATTACAAAAATGTGCCACCACACTTGGCTAATCTTTTGGTTCTTATTTTGTTATTATTAAAAATTCACACGCAGTAATAAGAAATAATGTAGAGAGATCCCATGTCCCATTTTCCCAGTTTTTTCCCATTGGTAACATCTTGCAAAAATTTATAATATGATAATCACAACTAGCATAAGCTTTTACAAAAAATATGATATTTTAATTATTAATATTTCTAAAATTAGAAGCCACAATGTTTTACTATTCTTTCCATTTTCTATACATTTATAACTAGCTGATTCTATTCAATGATCTGACAAGAATTTTATTTTATTTTTTATTTTTTTAACATGCTTTTATTGGTGCATTGTAGCCTCACATCACAATGAATATCAATTTGATGTTAACATACATGCACACGGCTCTTAGTGTCCCCCCCGCCTCCCCCCCATATGAAGTATCAAGAATGATGTTGGTGTATTCTCATATGTAACACATTGTTTATGATAGTAATTCCATTGATAAGAATTTTAAAGGCTATGGAACAATCATAATTATATTAATTATGATTGCAGTCAGTGCAGCTGGGAGTGGTGGTACATGCCCCTAAGCCCAGTATTGGGAGGCTGAGACAGGAGGATCACAGGTTCAAGGCCAGTCTCAGCAACTTAGCAAGATCCTTAAGAACCTAGTGAAATCCTGTTTTTTTTTTTTTTTTGGTGCTGGGGATTGAACTCAGGGGCATTCTACCTTGGAGCTACATCCCCAGCCCCAGCCCT
>PVJS01049914.1:0-14504 GCA_004027185.1 Glis glis | reverse complement strand
AAAAAAAAAAAAAAAAAAAAAAAAAAAGGATGCAATAGGTAAACTTGTACTAATACTCCCATACAAAGTTCTTTCCTCCTCCAATTTTTCATTAGGTTTTTTTAATTGGCAGATACAAATTCATAATATAAGAATTCAAGAGCTTAGAAAAGCCGGGCGTGGTGGTGCGTGCTTGTAATCCCAGTACTTGGGAGACTGAGACAGAAGGATCACAGGTTTGAGGACAGCCTCAGTAAATAGTAAGACTCTCATCAACCTAACGAGACCCTGTTTCAAAATAAAAAATAAAAAAAAAAATAGGGCTAGGGGTATAGCTCAGAGGTAGAAATCCCCTGGGTTCAATCCCCAGTACCAAAAAAAAAAAAAGCTTAGAACTTAGAAAAACTCAAAACTTATGTTCCTTTTACTTGCCCAACCTGCCATTTTAACTTCCTTGCCAACTTTAACAAGAGACTGATTTTGTAAGTCACAATCAATGAATTGTTTATTTCTTTTAGTGAGACTTGATGGCTATACAGCCTACAGGAAACATTTATATTGTGCCATATTTTATAATCATTACCGAAGAGCTTAGAAAAAGATCTTGGGCTAGCTGGGTGTGGTGGTGCACGCTTGTAATCCCAGTAACTTGGGAGGCTGAGACAGGAGGATTGCAGGTTCATGACCAGCCTCAGCTACTTAGTGAGGCCCTCCACAACCTAGTGAGACCCTGTTTCAAAATAAAGAATTAAAAATAGGACTGGGGGTGTAGCTTGGAGATAGAATGCCCCTAGGTTCAATCCCCAGTACCGCAAAAAAAGAAAAAAAAAGAGCTTGGAGCATTTTGGATTTCCAATTTTCTGATTAGGAATGTTCAACCTGTATATAGATTGATCATTACTTCTCCACAATACAGAAACCGACAGTGAAGCACAGGGTACTTCAAATGAGTAAAGGGTAAATGCACTCTGCTGCTTGTGCGTTTATTGGGGGGGATAGTGCTGAGGATTGAACCCAGGGGTATTTTACCTGTGAGCTACACCCCCAGCCCTATTTTATTTTTTATTTGAAAAAGAGTCTCACTAAGTTGCTGAAAGCCTTGCTAAATGCTGAGGCTGGCTTCAAACCTGCAATCCTCTTGTCTCAGCCTCTCAAGTACTAGGATTATAGGTGTACGCCACCATGCCCAGCCTGCTTGTGCATTTTAACAGGAGAGAAACTCTACACTTAAAGCTCATATTCATTTTATAAAATACTACCTTAAAAAGAATTGAAGCTAGTGTTCAGGAAGAAAAAGACTATACCATATTGCCTTTCAATACATAGCCAGAAAGACCTCCCATCACAATTTTATTTGAGTATATGCATGATCTCCTCTGGTCCAGAGAAACAATGAATACATTATTGAGATATTGCTTTAATGTCGTCTAAGCAAAGTCAACAGCCTTCCAGACAAAGTGGTGAATACATGATGATTAGGAACTAAAAATATTGCTCAAGAATGAAGTTAAGCCAGGAGTGGTGGCATATGCCTGTAATCCCAGTACTTTTAGGAGGCTGAGACAGGAAGATTACAGGTTCAAGGCCAGCCTCAGCAACTTAGTGAAACCCTGTTTCAAATAAAAAATAAAAAGGGTTAGGGGTGTAGCTAAGAGGTGGGATGCCCCTGGGTTCAATCTCCAGTACCAAAAAAAAAAAAAGAAGAAGAAGAAGAATGAAGTTAAAAAGAACTTACTGGCATGGGAGTCAAAAAAACTTGGGTAACATTTTGATTTCTGGACTAATTACTAACTTTTGTAATGAAGTTCTTTCTTATGCAAAAAATCTGCAGTTCAGCAATGTTTTTTTTTTCATTAAAAAATATCTATACTTACCATCTGTACCAGAAAATAATTCATAGAGAGCCTGAGCAAGGACATTCACAACAAAGGAATGAGAACTTTTTCTTGACCAATAGAATGATTTTTTAGCCTAAAAACGAAAAAGATCACTTATTATATAATAAGGGGGAAAAAAGCACAAGCTGATGTTTATTTATTTATTTATTTATTTATTTATTTATTTTGGCGGTACCAGAGATTGAACCCAGGGGCTTTCTACCTCTGAGCTACATCCCCGGCCCTATTTTTTATACTTTATTTTGAAACCGGGTCTCACCAAGTTGCAGAGGCCTCACTAAGTAGCTGAGGCTGGCCACAAACCCGGATCCTCCAGTCTCCGCCTCCCAAGTACTGGGATTACAAGCGTGTGTGCCACCACGCCCAGCAACAAGCTGATGTTTATAACCTTGAACTGATACTGACCTCGAGGACTATCTGCAAACAATATTTCCTCGTGTTTCTCATTTACAAAAAATATCATTTTCAAAGCAATGGGAGATAGGACTCTGAAGCTAAATTTACTACCTCTTCAGTGGCCCACTGCAATCTGAGGTTACATAATACTAAAATTAAAAAATTTACAAATTCCGTAAGATTCACAGGTTGCAATTCAGGTTCTTCAGCCTGAACAAGACTGTCTAAGAACCATTCTGAAGCACAGGCTCCCAAGTACAGATTTCCCAAACAGAGCCTCACTGCTCTTAGCCCCTAGAAAGCAATCTATTCTGTGACATTTTTGTCAAAGAAAAATATATCTTACCTGGAAAATAGCTGCATCATCATAAAGGTCAGGAATACCCTTCAGCAGTTTTCTCCATAGTTTTATATCTTTTAAAGCAACAGTCATTCCTCCACCAGTAAGAGGATGCCTCAAATTATATGCATCCCCCAAAAGAAGAACACCTGTGAAGAGAGAGTAAGATCATGACATCCTGGAGCAACTCCTGAGACAAAACAAAGAAAACAAGGAGCATTCTGTTAACTTTCTTCTTTGTGTGTGTGTGTGGAACTGGGGATTGAACCCAGGGGCATTCTACCTCCAAGCTACACCCCCAGCCCTATTTTTTACTCTTTATTTTGAAACAGGGTCTCACTAAGTTGCAGGGGCAGGGGGAGGGGCTCACTAAGTAGCTGAGGCTGGCCACGAACCTGCGATCCTCCTGTGTCAGCCTCCCAAGCACTGGGATTACAGGCGTGCATCACCACGCCCGGCTACTGTTAACTTATAAACATTATTGATGGAAGATAGTAAATACAAAGAATGTGAAGATAAATGAATCATGACTCGAAGTTGTTGAGACAGAAGGTCAAGAGTTGGTTCAATCCACAGTTACTGGGGACCGAGTATGTGCCAGGCACGGGAGGTAGAGTGCAAATAAGAGTATGGTCTCCGTCTGCATGACACTCACATGCAGATCTAATTTTAAGTCCACCAATGTTAATACATTTACAAAGCCTCTTCAAAACAAAATATGAAAACAGGAAAATAGCATCTAGAGGCATTCAGGCATAAAAAGCAAGTCTTCTACAAGAGAAAATCAAGATGTATCTGACATTCACAGCAACAGCCATGGCAATGGTCATGTACTGTAGAGAAATGACTGCACAGCTCTAAGAGAAAGTAGAGCCAGAAGACAACAGCCAGTCACCCTGAAGTTCAAGTAGAAGAAAAGTGGCCTGTCATCAGAGGCGACCTTAGGAGAATAAACTTCAGCTGACTCTTATCTGAAGATGACCTCCCTTGACTCAAAAAGCCCACAGTTTGGCTCTAAGTGCACCTCCTAATGGAGCTGCCAGACTCACAGACTCCTAATATTTTGTCAAAGTGCTTAATGACCTGTGACACAGAGTGACTTTTTTTTTTTTGTGGTACCGGGGATTGAACCCAGGGGCGTTCTACCTCCGTGCTACACCCCCAGCCCTATTTTTTATACTTTATTTTGAAACTGGGTCTCACGAAGTTGCAGAGGGCCTCACTAAGGAGAGAGAGAGAGAGAGAGAGAGAGAGAGAGAGAGGGAGGGAGAGAGAGCTGAGGCTGGCCACAAACCCTGATCCTCCTGTCTCCGCCTCCCAAAGTACTGGGATTACAAGCGTGCGCCACCACGCCCGGCCAGAGTGACTTTTAAACAAAGCATTGATTTAATTTTATCTGAGAGAAATAGACAATGGACAATGATAATAATAGTGTCAAAGTAGTAGAATTATGGATAATTCTTTTCTGTAAAGTTGTTTGTAACTAGTTTTAAAATATATCATTAGAATTAATATAATAGAATTTTTATAATAACTTATAAAAAGAAATGTTAATTCAGATTTTTATGAGTTGGGCGTGTGGCATATGCCTGTAATCCCAATACTTGGGAGGCTGAGACAGGAGGATCACAGGTTCAAGGTCAGCCTCAGCAACTTAGTGAGACCCTCAGCAACTTAGTGAGACCCTGTTTCAAAATAAAAAAGTAAGAGCCGGGCGTGGTGGCACACACTTGTAATTACAGTACTTGGGAGGCTGAGACAGGAGGATCGCAGGTTTGCGGCCAGCCTCAGCAACCTCATGAGGCCCTCTGCAACTTAGACCCTGTTTCAAAATAAAAAACAAAATCAGGCTGGGGGTGTAGCTTGGAGGTAGAATGCCCCTGAGTTGAATCCTCAGTGCCACAAAAAATAAATAAATAAAAAAGTAAAAATAAGGCTGGGGGTATAACTTGCATCTCTAGATTTTTATGTATTACTCTAATACCCTCATTAAAAAGACACAAATATGGTCTAGCTCTTATTCCTCCTTCTCCATGTGCCAGTCCCAATCCCAGCAGTTGGGATACACTTCCCCAGCACGTTGTTTACTTGAATGCATTGCTTCATTCTTCTTTGTATTCCAGTTTATTTTTTCTATAGCAGGCTACAGTCTCCTATGTTCAGAAACCAGAGTCTCGAGAGCTCCTGCTCAGGCCTCTCTGCAGAGCTCCAGACACACATTTCCCACGGTGTTCCCCACATCTCCACTCAAATGTCCTACCGACACTTCAAACCCAGTACATCCAAAGCAAGCTCATCACTTCTCCCCAGACTTAACTATTCCTATGTCAGCAAATGGCTGGCAAAACTACTGAAGCCTAACACCTGGAATCTAGCAATAGAGCTCACTCTCTCTTACAACAATATCCACGTAGTCACCAAGTTTCATGCATTCTACATCCTAGATACTACCCCAATTACCCAATCCATTCCCTACTTTCCATTTTGCAACTTTAGCTCCAGCCTTTTATCATCACTTCTGTGGCATAATTAAATAGCCTTACTCTATGTTTTAGTCTGAACTTTCCACCAAACTATTCTCCACAACATCAGAATAGTATTTCTAATATAAAAATCTAATCATGCCACCACCTTAAAATTTTTCAAAGAACTATGAGAATAAATGACTTCAGTAAGGTGTCAAGATACAGGATAAATATGTAAAATAAAATCGTATTCCTACATACTAACAATGAACAATCTTAAAAGCCAGGCATGGTGGCGCACATTTATAATCCCAGTACTGGGTAGGCTGAGACCAGAGGATCCGGGATCGTGGTCAGCCTCAGCTACTTAGTGAGGCCCTCCACAACCTTAGTGAGACCCTGCTTCAAAAATAAAGAATAAAAAATAGAGCTGGGGGTGTAGCCTGGAGGTAGAATGCCCCTGGGTTCATTCCCCTGTACCGCAAAAAAAAAAAAAAAATTAAGAAAACAATTCCATTTAAAGTAGCATCAAAAGTAAAATATATAGGAATAAATTTTACAAAAGAAATGCAAAACGTATACTCTGAAAACTATAAAATACCATTCAAAGAAATAAGCCTTACATTTATAGTCAATTGAATTTTTTTTTTTTTTGGCACTGGGGATTGAACCCAGGGTCATTCTACCTCTGAGCTACACCCCCAGCCCTATTTTTTATTTTTTATTTTGAAACAGGGTCTCATTAAGTTGCAGAGGGCCTCACTAAGTAGCTGAGGCTGACCGCGAACCTGCGATCCTCCTCTCTCAGCTTCCCAAGTGAATTTTGACAAAAAGCACCAAGACAATTCAATGGGGAATGAATAGTCTTTTCAACAAATGGTACTGGGACAACTGAATAGCCACATACAAATGAAGTTGAACCCCTTCCTCACACCATACACCAAATTTAACTCAAAATGGGCCAGAGACATAAGCATAAAAACTAAAATTATAAAACTCTTAGAAGAAAATATGAGTATAATCTTTGCAACCTTGGATCATGCAAGGCCTTCTTAGATATGACATCCTAAGCATAGACAACAAAAGAAAAAGTTAACAGAGCTTTATGAAAATTAAAAGTGTATGTTCTCTTGATGAATACCATCAAGAAAAGTTAAAAGAAAATCCAGAGAATGAGAAAAATTTTGCAAATCACATCTGATAAAGGATTTATATCTAGAATATATAAAGTACTTTCACTTCATAACTACTAGGATGGCTATGAGCAAAAAGATAACAAATATTGAGAATGTAGAAAACTTGTAAGCTTCATACAATGATGAAAGGAATGTAAAAAGGGACAGCTGCTTTGGAAAAGTCTAGAAGTTCCTCAGCAGAATCACATGTGACCCAGCAATACTTACTCCCATGTGTAAACCCAAGGAAAATGGACATAAAAATGTATAGGCGAATATTCATAGCAGCATTGTTTGTAATAACCAAAAAGCGGAAACAACCCAATGCCCATCAACTGATGATGGATAAACAAAATGTGATATATCCACACAATGGACCACAAAAACAAATGAAGGAGCCAGACTTCATGGCACACATTTGTAATCCAAGTACTTGGGAGGCTGAGACAGGAGGATCATAGGTTTGAGGATAGTCTCAGCAAGTAGTGAGACTCTCAGCAACCTAGCGAGACCCTGTTTCAAAACAAAAAATAAAAAGGGCTGGGGATGTAGCTCAGAGGTAGAATGCCCCTGAGTTCAATCCCTATATCCCCCCCCACACACACACACTGTACACACACAAAAAAACTGAGAGACTGATACATGCTATAACATGAATAAAGCTTAAAAACAACAACAACAAAAACAAACAACCTTAAGCTAGGTGAAAAGCCAGTTACAAAGGACCACATACTGTATGATTCCATTTGTAGGAAATATCCTACTCAGGATCGCCAGGGAGTAAGTTAGTGATGGCCAAGGGCTGGGTGTTAGGAGGAAATTGGGGCTGAAAGCTTATGGGCACATGAGGTTTCTTGTTGGAGTGATAAAAATGTTCTAAATTTGATTGTGGTAATGACTGTGATTATACTGAAAAACCCTTGAACTGTATACTTTAAATGGATGAACTGAGTGATTTGTGAATTATATCTTAAGGATACTACCAAAAAATCATTTTTTCAATAAATTTCCATTTTCTATAGTATTAGAACTAAGTGTTACACATACAGTCCACCTATCTAGCACTATGACGCCCACCGTAGTTCCAGCCATAGCAAACTACTGAGTTCCTTAAAAGTGCCACCATATCTCAGCCTTCCTGGGGGCCTTTGCAGATGCTATTTGATCTACTCATAAGGCTCTCATCTCACTGTCCACCTGAAAACACCCACTAATCCTCCACACCCAACTCTTGGGTTCTTTCCTGAGCAATGGCCTCCATAGCCACCGCTCCCACATCACAAGCTCCTTCACAGAGAAATCTGTGATATCATGAATGGGTTTCATTACAAACTTTATCAACAATGTTGGGAAATTATCTTCTACACTCCTAACTAGAACACTGCCTTCCAGGCCGGGCATGGTGGCACACACCTGTAATCCCGTACTTGGGAGGCTGAGACAGGAGGACCCCAGTGACAGCCAGCCTCAGCAACTTAGCAAGGCCCTGTTTCGAAATAAAACATAAAATAGGGCTGGGGTTGTAGCTCAGAGGGTGAATGCCCCTGGGTTCAGTCCCCAGCACCACACACACACACATACACACACACACACACAAAAGAAAACTGCTTTCTCTAGGTCAAGGACAACGACTGGCGCAATGACTTGTACAGTCAATATTAGGTAATGAAATATATTGTAAAAATAATTTTGGTATTACTAATGTATTAATCTATAGTAACCAATTCTCTGTCCCACATGTTCTTTGCTTTGGAATATTTATAAAATAAGTCCAATAAAATAATACCTCGTTTGTTTACTGGTGAAGGAGGAAGGAAGCTTGCTGGCATGGACCTCAAACGGGAACTCTGAGCGGCTTCTAGGAACATTTCTTTTAGGTGATCTGCAATAAATCACATCCACCCAAATGAATGGTCTATTACATTTTGACTTCAAGTTATCACTTATTTTATCAAGTATAAACAAATACGGTTGTTAAATAGATCCCTCATGATAAACCAATAATTAGCTATTTTATTAATAAATTTATTCATTAAGCACCTAGTTATTCATGCTAGGGAATTACTAATATAAGTAGACCTGTATACAGCTGAATAAACAAAGAAATTAGAAGAAAATTAGGCAAATTCAGATGAAATGAGACAAGGAAAAAGCTATCCACCTCTCTTTCAAAAGTTAACTGACAGCTGCCAAAATTTAATCTATTACAATCAACATATTCTGACAATAGTAGGTGAAATATATTACCAACTGACAATCATATACTAGAAAAAGAATTTGAATTTTAAAGGTACGGGCCAGCTCTACCTCTTGGAGCTTCAGTTTCTTTATCTATAAAACGAAATGGTTGGGCTCATTTCTTTTTTTTTTTTTTTGCAGAACCGGGGATTAAACCCAGGGGCATTTTACCTCCGAGCTACACCCCAGCCCTATTTTTAATACTTTATTTTGAAACCGGGTCTCACGAAGTTGCGGAGGGCCTCACTAAGTAGCTGAGGCTGGCCGCGAACCCAGGTCCTCTGGTCTTCGCCTCCCAAGTACTGGGATTACAAGCGTGCGCCACCATGCCCAGCGGGTTAGCTCATTTCTGAGATACTTTTCAGTTTTAAAGTTTTGTGCTTCTACTTGTATAGGAAATGAACTGTCAAACAGTTCCCAGTATGAGAATGAAGGAGCAGAATGCCTATGTTGAAACTCTTCCATTCATATAGGGAGTAGAACTTTTGGTACCCCAGGCAATATTAATATAAACCTGCAAAGAGTTTCTCTCCATGATTTGAGGGCAGTCTTCTCCTATTAACCTCTAGATTGAAAAAAGCACCAAACCTACAGTAAAAGTAATATAAATGCCCAAAATGTCAAGTAATGGACCATCCTTTTCCTAAATATACATTACTAATTTTCCCATCTGAAAACTTCAAAAGTGGATTAACTGAGTAAAAATTTATTCAAATGTTTCCATATGCATATGCTAAAAATGTCATTATTAAAAATCTAACTTTGTCTATTTCATTTTACTTTATTTCTATTAATATTTTGTTAAACAGAATGATTTCACCTAGTTTAAAAGATAACTTAGATAAAATCAGAATTTTTTTAAATGTACTCATACAAGGATAGTTTCCTATTACTCTAAACATATTATAATCAACAAGCAGGATTTCCCTTCAATTTTGTAAAAAAAAAAAACAACTGCTATTCTGGGAATCGAACCAGGACCTTATACACACACTCTACTAGTGAGCTATTCCTCCAGTCCTTTTGTCAATATTAACAATTTACATTTTTCCTACATCTTTCCATTATCAAAAAGGAAACCCAAAACACTAGTACCATAAAAATTTTAGATTTATGAAAAAGTAATTTTTATGAGTTTTTAAACAAAGATGTGTAAAATCTCATAAAGTCTTTATACTAAACTCAAAATTAAAGTTTATATTACAGCCCTCATGTTCTGAGGACAGGAATGTTGGAGGAGCCATGAATATGCCAGACAGACCTACCATCAGCCTGTTTTGCCACTAATACAGGCTGAGCATCCCTAATCTAAAATCCAAAATCTAAAACTTTTTGAGAGTCAATATGATGCTTAAAAAGTTCTAGGTTTGGGAACATTTCAGATTTCAGATTTTTTAATTAGGGATGGTTAGCCAATAAAGTCTATGTAAATATTCCAAAATCTGAAAACCATCTGAAATCAAACATTTCTGGTTCCAAGCATTTCAGATAAGGGACACGCAATCTGTAGTTTATCCTTGGAGAAGCAAAGTGATCTCTCTGAACCTTAGTTCTCTCATCTGCAAAATGAGAATAATGATGGTGCCTACACCGCACAGAGTAGCTGTGTGGATGAAAAGAAATTACATTTATAAAATACCCTTTATACAGTAGACATGCAATAAATGGTAGCTACCATTACTATGAAGACCAAGCACAAAAATAACTAAGCATAAGAGGTATTTCAAGAATTCAGACTACCTTTAAAAATACTACATATGCCAGTAGTAATTATTCTGAAAACTATGCTTCAGTTATTACCACAAAAACATACTGAAACTTTTTTTTTAATTCAGTTTGTTTTCAAATAGTTCAGCTCCAGCATAACTTTGTGGGCTGGATGCATTTTTTACCTGCTATACTTACCTCTGGCCTATTTTAGACAGCTTTAGGGGGGAACTGGAGATGGAGAACCTTTTATAAGATTTGCTTTCAGACTGCAGATTACAATGAGAGTAAAATCCTGTTTCTTACCAGGGATTTGTGGGTAAATATGTTCAGTGATGTATTCTCTTAAATTCCTTGGCATTTCTCCACGAATGTCAACAAGTACTCGAGTTTCATTGGATGAAATCTGATAGATGAGAACTGGACTTGGATTAACTAAAACAAGTTCAGCATGATTGGCTTTAAACTGTGGTGCATCCTAAAAAATTAAAATAAAATATTATAATAATTTTCAAATTTCAAGTTGCTTTTTTCAACAATTACACCTCTACGGTACCTTCATAAGGAAGCCAACAAAATGAGATGAAACAGAAACTTTACTGGAGACCAGATTTTTCCTGAATTTGGAGAAAAGCCCATCTGCGACAACAGTCAATGGAGCATGGAGTTCCTGGGACAGAAATAAAGAATACTCTGCTAAATATTAAGAAATACACAGTTCATTCTTTAAAAAAATGTATAGGAACACACTTAAATATGTCATCAGATAACATTATAGAGGGCAGCTGAAGCCATATATGGGCTTAAGATAATGCATGGTCAATCTTTTTTTTGGTACTGGAGACTGAACCCAGGGGCATTCTACCCCCAAGCTGCACCCCCAGCCCTTTTTATTTTTTATTTTGAAACAGGGTCTCACTATATTGCTTAGGCTGGCTCTGAACCTGCAATCCTCCTGCCTCAGCCTCCTAAGTAATGGGATTACAGGCGTGTGCCCCCACGCCTGGCCTTGACCAATCTTTGGAGACGCTTCCTGAGGAGATGTTCCTGAGGATCATCTCCTTTTGCAGCTCTACCATGGAAACGATCAATGATTACTCTCCCCTCGGATGGACAAGAGGGGGAACAACCTCAAGGCAGCATGGGTCACAGAAGACAGAATCTTATTAAAGGCCAGGACTAGCCAGACTCACTCTAGAATTTTTAAACTTCATATCGTGCTTTTTAATCAGTGGCCAGAGTTTAGAAGAATTTTTATACAAATGGCTGTATATATTAATATTACTGCACTATGAGCAGAGAAAACCTTGCAAACCCTTTATTAGAGTACAATTTATAGGGAATGACCCAATGGAGCAGCCCAGAAGACTCCTTTGGACCTTTCTCTTTGCTATACCAACATAAGCATATACTAGAAACTATTTTGTTATTTCTCCCAACGATTCTCTTACTTCTGCCTATTACAATGTACAAATAGTACTAATACTATATGTACCACACACTTAAAAATTAAGAGGGTATGTATTTTACCACCATGGGAAAAAAAAAGTAAATAAGGTTGAATCATTTTTTAGAAATTCTACTTCTATCTTTCTGATTTAACATTGCTCACTTTCTCTTATTCATTTGTTTTATGTTGAATCCTTTCTTTTCCCCCCTTTTATTCCTCTTTGCTTCTCTGCTGACATGTTCCTTATATCAGTGTTTAATACTGTAAATATGTTGGGTTTTGTTTTAAAATATTTTTATAGCATTCTGAGGTGCTCTAAAGACAATGTTGCAATCTGCAACCCATTCTGTTGCATAGGCCTGTCTACTGGCTGAATAATAAATTGTTGAGTCTAGTACTCTTCAAAAGGGAGGAGAAAAAGGAAAACCATCTCTTAGGAAGGGCTGGCATTGGATAAATCTCACCTTAATATCTCCAGTCTCTTTATCCTTGTACTGAACTCCCATAACAGCATCATCTTCCTCTAATAACTGTAGCACGATGCCTTCAATAAACTTTACACTGAAGGATAAACAAACAGAAATAAATTTCTATAGAAGCACATTTGAGCAATTTAAATTAGAGATGATAAATTCCTTATTTTTTAACTCCAGTTTACCCATATGAACTGGACACATGAGTGTGTACACACATGTGCACAGAAAAAAAGCCTGGTATGACAAAAAGCAAAATCATCATTAGCAAGTTTTAGAATTATGTGTGGGTTTTATTTTGTAATTTACTAACACTGAATACATATTACAAATGTAATGATTTTAAAAGTTGTTTATATTTTATTTTATTTATTTATTTATTTTGTATGTGTGTGTGTTATTTATTTATTTTGTGTACTGGGGATTGAACCCAGGGGCATTCTACCTCCAAGCTACACCTCCAGCCCTTTTTATTTTTTGTTTTGAAACAAGGTCTTGCTAGGTTTTGAGAGTCTTGTTATGTTGCTAAGGCTGTCCTCAAACCTTCAATCCAACTGTCTCAGCCTCCCAAGTACTAGGATTACAGGCATGTGCCACCACACCCAGCATGATTCTAAAAGTATTTTAAAAGGGAATATTTTATTTTTATTTTTATTTGTTAAAAAATAAAATGCATGCATAAAAACTTTACATTTTCATTCATACTTGGGGAGGGGAAGAACTGTGGTTTATCCATCAAATTATTAAGAATAGTTATTTCTAGTCAGAAACATAGATTTTTTATAATCTTTATATTTGGGTTTTTTCCATTTTTATACAATGAACATATTCTACATCTACAGACATAAAGTCTTTTCAATCTCCAGGTAAATCCACTTACTTTACTTACTATATCAACACTTAAGTCTATGTCAATCACACAAGTGTTCTCATGTTTAAAACTTCCTTAATTACAGTATTTAAGGGTTATAGGCAAATACTAAGTTAATCATCAAGAGAAGCAGTCAGTCCTGTCACACTAGGTCTTCTTGAGAATGAAACAGGAATTTCTCCTTGCAGTCCTGTCTGGTTTTTATAAAAGGTATCTTAACCCAAAACACAAACTCCCAAATGAACATGTGTCAATTTATGCTTTAGTTATATTGTAACAAGTATATACTCTAAATCCCAAATATAAATCATAGAATTTTTATTGAGTCAAAAGAAAATTGTATATAGTTCTGTCATTTAAAGGAAAATTCTCTATTTGATATTCTTAACAAAGGCAGTGAGCATAAATACTCTTCTGACTTATAGTTTATTTTAGTTCACCTATGTTCCACACTATGCCCAAAATTTTCATGAAAATTTATGAAGTCTTATTTGCACAAAGGCCATATTTAATTCCTTAACATTATACATTTGGAGCTGTAGTCTTACTTGGGCTCTGCCATGGCTGCTTTCCGGAGATTCATGATGAACCTTCCATGGTGGAAAGCTCTTCCACTCTGCACCTGATTGTTTTCCAACAGAGGGTAAGGAATCTGAACCTCTGATTTGCTTTCATGATCATGAACTATGTAGCCGTTTACAGACTGGGCATCAATACCTTCTACTGTGTCTGCAAAACAATTCAGATCAAAACAATTTTGTTAATATGCCAGAGTTATACTAGGTATCAAGGACAGAGAAAATGAAAATGAGTCTCTTCATAAACTACAAAACCATTTGAAGAACTGAGCAATTAATGTAATCATTTCAGAAATGTTAATGTTTCTGGACAGCAATAGGAATCTTAGCAAATCTGTAGTATCATTTAAAGATAATACCCTTATTTCAGGTCCACCATTCCACTTCACCTCAGAAAGACAAGTAATAAAATACAACATGAGCCAGGTGTGATGGCGCACACTTGTAATACCAGTACTTGGGAGGCTGAGACAGGAGGATCTCGGGGTTCGCAGACAGCCTCAGCTACTTAGTGAGGCCCTCCACAACTTAGACTGTTTCAAAATAAAGAATAAAAAATAGGGCTGGGGTGTAGCTTGGAGGTAGAATGCCCCTGGGTTCAATCCCCAGTACCGCAAAAAAATAAAATAAAAATAAATAAATAAATAAAATAAAATGCAACATGAAGCCGGACCTGGTGATGCATGCTTGTAATCCCAATACTTGAGAGGCTGAGACAGGAGGATCACAGGTTTATGGCCAGCCTCAGCTACTTAGTGAGGCCCTCTGCAACTTAGTGAGACTATGTTTCAAAATAAAGAACAAAAAATCAGGCTGGAGCCCGGCGTGGTGGCAGACGCTTGTAATCCCAGTACTTTGGGAGGCGGAGACTGGAGGATCAGGGCTCCCGGCCAGCCTCAGCTCTCTCTCTCTCTCTCTCTCTCTCTCTCTCTCT
>PVJS01049913.1:0-14504 GCA_004027185.1 Glis glis | reverse complement strand
GAGAGAGAGAGAGAGAGAGAGAGAGAGAGGAGAGAGCTGAGGCTGGCCGTGAACCCAGATCCTCTGGTCTCCGCCTCCCAAAGTACTGGGATTACAAGTGTGTGCCACCACGCCTGGCCCTATTTTGTTTTTTAAACAGGATCTCACTAAGTTACTGAGACTGACTTCAAGCCTGCAATCCTCTTGTTTCAGCCTCCTATGTACTGGGGTTACAGGTGTGTGCCTGTAAATATTTTAATCAATTTTTGGAAGGAGGAATTCTTCTGCTTAGTCTAGATTGATCCAGAAAAAAACTATTTACCTTTTTTCCTATCTTGCCTCCACTATTGCAACAGCTTCCCTTCCAGATGGTTTCTTTGCCTCTGTCTGAAACTCATCCTCCCTCTAATCAAATCACTGTCCTGATTAAAATCATCAATGACTTCACAGGATGAAAACAACATTATTCAGCTTGGTGCACAGGTCTCTTCCTGTGCGAGGCCCCAACCCACTTTTCTAGCATCTTATACTGTCACGCTATTCCACAGACCACTGGCTTTAGGCACGGTTCCCCAGACCATACCGATGCTGTCACACTTCTGTGATTTTGTTTGTGGTTCCTTCAGCCAGGAGCGTTTCTTCTCCACCGGTCTGCTGGAGAAACCAATATGTGCCTTGAATGATCACTGTTTTAAAATCTCCTACTGTTCTTTACTTCCCCTTGGGTATGTTAGTTGATCCTTTCTTTGGACTCCCATTATAACTGTGATACCATTTTCCCCATTATATTGTACCTACTTGTGGATATTATCTGTGTTAGTCAGCTTTCCGTTACTGCAACAAAAGACCTGAGATAATCAATTTAATCAGGAAAAAGGGTTATTTTGGCTCACACTTTCAGAGGTTTTAGTCCATGCTCACTTGGCCCTGTGGCAGCACAGTACATTATGACAGGAGTGGATGGCAGAGGAGGACTGTTCATCTCATGGTGGCGAGAAAGCAGAGAGAGAGAGAGAGAGAGAGAGAGGAAGAGCTGGGGTCACACTGTCCCCTTCAAGGGCACACCTCCTACTAGAGCTCCCACTTCTTAATGGTTCCACCACCTCTCAGTAGCACCATGAGCTGGTGACCAAGTCTTTAACATGTGGGCCTTTGGGGAACACTTATCCAAACCACAGTAATATCCTTTGATAATTTTGAGTTCTCTATGGACTTAGCCTATTTTTTAATTCTCTTTGAATCTCTAGCATTGCCCGGCCCATGGCAAATGCCCCATCAGTGCTGGTGAAATGGATATTCTGCTTACAAAATTCATGAACATTTTCTTTTCCTATTCAGGATGGAATAAGAAAATTCAGAGTCAAGGAAGTTGCTAATATTAGAGTTAATGAGCTTACAAACATTCCACCTAAATTTGGATAGGGAGGAAATATTCAAGGCAGTCTTTGTTTTCCCTAAACCTCTTACCTGTCCCAGCTGTGATTAGTTATTTTAGAAAAGATTAATATATCCTTAATCCAACTACACCACACATTTCTCATATTTTAAGCAGCAGAGGACACCATTCAGATTTAATGTTGAAATATGCAATAACTTCCATTTAAGCATTACTTTATAAACCAATGAATTTTTGTTTTCTCCATTAATCAAATTTAATGTAATCTTCCCAACACCTCAAGATGGTGCAGCTAGCCAAGAGCATCTTGGTTTTTTTTTAAGGTGATGAGCTGCCTGCTTAGTTCTGAGAGACTGAGATTTTTAAATTCAATTCATGAGAAGCCCTGGCCCCAAATGCCAACCCCTGGATCTTAGGGTTCTCTTGCTTTCCTTGACTCCTCAGGCTTAGCAGATGCCTGGAGAAAGTCAAGTATGTTTTATAGTTGGAAGAGTTCAGCTGCAGGAGGGGCCTAATCCAATAAGATTCCAGATGAGCTTTCTGCACCCCTGCAGAAAGCAGTTGAGGAGCCTGGGACCTGGGATGCAGAAGAGCAGAGGTCCCACCAAGGGGGAGGCTACAGGGTTCCTGATTCTGCAGCTTTTCCTGAGAAGGCTGGAGGATGGGTTGGGGATGGGGTGGGCACACAGCAGGAGAAGGGAGCAGTTGCCACAGGCGGAGGAGCTCCAAACAGCAGCAATAGCAGTGGGCTGGTAAGGGGGCACCATTACTGGCAGCTCTGAGTCAAGGATGCCCTCTTCTCCCACTCAGCAGTAACTCAGAGGCAGAAAGCAGCAGAACAAGTGACCCTAAAAGGGATTTGTGTCATTTTATTCTTTCAAATTGTTTTATACATTTATTGGTGCATTGTAATTATACATCGTAGTGGGATCCAAAGTGATACAATCATACATGCACACAACACGTGGTGTATTCGCTTCACATCCTACCCCGCTCCCACTTCCTCCCTCCCTGTACATGTTAGTGAGATTGGTAGTGATAACCTTCACATATGGACATAGCATTGTTTGAACTGTTTCCTTCCTCAATCCTCCTTTTTTCCCCTCGTTGCCTCTCTCCCCCAAGCCCCTTCCACTATTCTACCGGTCTTTCTCCTCATTTATCTGAAATCCTTTCTGTTTCCCATTTTCTCTTTAGCTTTCGCATATGAGAGAAAACATATGACCCTTGACTTTCTGAGACTGGCTGATCTCACTTAGCATAATATTCTCTAGTTCCATCCATTTCCCTGCAAATGACATAATTTTGGTCTTCTTTACGGCTGAATAAAATTCCATTGTGTGTATATACCACATTTTCTTTATCTATTCATCTGCTAATGGATACCTAGGTTGCTGATGGGAAAAAAATTTAAATTAAATTGGGCACAGTGGCACATGCCTGTAGTTCTATCTACTTGGGAGGCTGAGAGAGGAGGGATGCTTGAGCCTAGGCGTTTGAGGCCAGCCTGGGCAACATAGCAAGATTCTGTTTCAAAAAAGAATATATATATATATACACACACATAGTCTGTTTTTATAACAAATTAACTATCTTTCTACAGATGGAAAAATTTAATATTGGACAATCTAGGATGAATTCAGTCAATTCAGAGGCTTTCCATTCCCACCTTGGGAATTCCTGATGAATTCTACAAAGCTCCCAGGAGCTCCTGCAGCATGAAGACCTCATGACTGGGATGGCGTCTGGGCTTTGGTCTTTGCCTCGTTTCTCTCTGGCACCCACTGGGAAGCATGCGTTTTACCCGGTCTGGAGAGAGGGTTCCATTTGAATCATTCTGCCACCTCCTCCTAGAAGCTGAGCGGTCCCTTCAGAGCCCCAAGTCCTCTGTGGGTTACTCCCTCCTGTCTCTTGTGTATGTTTCTCCAAAGGTACTTCAAGGATAGAGAAACTTGGAGGAGCCAGATCCTTTTCTTTCTTTCTTTTTATATACTTTTATTGGTGCTTTGTAGTTTCACATCATAATGTAGTTCAAAGTGATAGAAACATACATGCACACAGCACTTGGTGAGCTTCCCCCAGCTCCCTCCCCTTCCCCATACATGATATTGAGATTGGCACTGGTAATTTCACATATGCACATAGCATCAGTGGGCGCATTCCCTTCATTATTTCTCTCTACCCGACCCCCATCATCCCCTAGACCCCCTCTATCACTCACTGGGGTTTCTACTTCATTATCTGAAGTCCCTCTACCATCCTGATTACTCCCTAGCTTCTCCACATGCGAGAAAACATATGATCCTTCACTTTCTGTGACTGGCTAATCTAATTTAACATAATGTTCTTCCTTTCTATATAAACTGATGCTCCTGTCTCTGTGGATGATGATATCCTCCTTCCCATTCTCATGGTCCCTTTCTGACTCATAAGGCACAGGTCCTCTCTGGTCTTAGGTTCCCAAACTATGCTGGAATTCCTAAATTCCCTTTCCCTAAAACTTGGCATAGGGCACAGAATAAGGCTTTTTCTCAGGGAACTCTTGGCGTTTAAGCTCTTTTCTTCCCCTTTTGGACCATCTTCCCTCGCTCCGGTTGATCTAACCTTTACCTAGACTGGGGCAGGCTGATCTGGTCCTTCTTGTTTTCCCCAAGCCTGTGTTTATATGGAATAAGATTTAGCCTCAGAGTCTTTCAAAACTTTTGCTTTTTTGATACTCAATAGCCAGAATTTTGAGACATGAAAGACTTTTTCTCAAACAATTGTCTCTGGCAATCATTTCAAGATGCTATTTTGAGACTCAAAAGCAATACTGTCCTTTTAGTAATTCTTCTGGAGCAATTTTCCCTTAAGGTAACTGAGTATTTCTACTAAATGGGGGAGGAAAGGGTAAAAAGGTCCTGGGGACAGTGGGGGAACCACAGTTAACCTCTCAAATTGTTATCTTGCCATTCCTGAATTAAGTTATTTTTAAGTGCTTATGACAGATATCATGAAAATCACTGTTCTAGAGTCTTCGTCTGAAGTGATCTAGCAAGCATTGTACATTGTGGTAAGCGGGTCCTTCACAAGAAGATGGAGTCCCTGTCCTAAGCTATGGGATGTGGGTACTGCTTGTTTAGATGAACTTCACATTGCATTAGCCACTTTTACTTGCTCTCAAAGAAGATGCCAGAAAAATACCAAGGTATGGTTCAAGGACCATAACCACCCCACCCATCACTAGAGCATCAGCAAAATGTGACACAAAAGATGGGTGTTTAGGTCACTGATTCTGTTTTCACTTCATCCTAATCAATATATTCTCAAAAGACTTTGCATTTAAAAGCTTAATCCATTACAGAGAGTTTGGAAAAGTCATTTCCTATTTGCATCTATTTTGCATAGAGGGCTAGGAAGGAAGGCGGTGATTTAAACAGATTACCAGGGGAAGAGTATGCAGAATAACGAGAGAATAAGTCCAAAGATGGACTGCTGGTACCAATAATATTTAAAAGGAAGGGGGATAGAGAAAGGTTCATGATGGGAATTCAGAAATGGAAAAAGGAAAGCCAAGCCAGGCATGGTGGTACATGCCTGTAATCCCAGTACTTGAGAGGCTGAGACAAGAGGATCACAGGTTTGAGGCCAACCTCAGAATATTAGTGAGGCCCTGTTTTAATAGTGTCAAGTGCCTTGGACAAGTCAAGCAAGAGGACTACACAGAGACATAATTAATCAGCTTAATAAGGGCAGTGTCAACAGATTGATGATGGAGGGGATATTGTTGAGTAGTGAGGGGCAGTACAAGGGATGATGATGAGTGTGTAAATCAATATTTCCAAACTTTGTTATGTTTTTGTGTAATTGTCCTAAGTAATATACCTTGAGAAGCGAATTTTGTGTTTATATAAAAAAATAGTGAGTTCAACCCAAGCTGCTCTCTCTGGTTTTGTATGTCTTTGGTTGTTGCACATATTCAAATGTTGGCTTTTTCATGTGACCTCTTTCATGAGACCACTGCCCCATTTGGGGGGACCTCCGTATACATCTCTGACATGAGTGATAGCTCCTTTGACTGGTCACTTTCAATTCTTTATCAGATGATGAATCTAACTCCTGACCATTCACCTCCTATTACTTCTATTCACTGGGGTCACTTCATTATCCCAGGTTGATAGTGAACTGGTAGGTGAGGTCTCAAATTCATCTCCTTTCCACCAGTGCACGTGTGGTCTATGAACAACACACATCTTTCCCTGTGAATGGTGGCTCCAATTGGAGGATCCTACCCTTGCTGTGTGGTCAGGGAAAGTTCCAGTCAACCTTTAGACTTTTTCAGGCAAAATCTAGACAGACAGGCCAGGTGTGGTGGCGAATGCTTGTAATCCCAGTACTTTGGGAGGCGGAGACTGGAGGATCCAGGTTCGCGGCCAGCCTCAGCTCTCTCTCTCTCTCTCTCCCTGTCTCTCTCTCTCTCTCTCTAGTTAGTGAGGCTTCCGCAACTTTGTGAGACCCGGTTTCAAAATAAAGGATAAAAAATAGGGTCAGGGGTGTAGCGCGAAGGTAGAATGCCCCTGGGTTCAATCCCCGGTACCGCAAAAAAAAAAAAATCTAGACAGACAGAATTATGGCTACAGTCGGGTGGTGTAAGCAGTCAGGACTCCCCCTTCAGTAGTCAAGTGACATATTGTAGGGAAACAGAATTAGATGCTTAGTCAAAACCATCAGACCTCATGACAGGGGATGTGTATGTGTGTATATGTACACACACACACACACATATACATGCACACCAGTCAAATTATTAATTAAGACATGGCAGGAAATGTGTGTGTGTGTGTGTGTGTGTGTGTGTGTGTATGAAAAAAAGAGAGAGAGGTGCTTATTTATGTAACTTTATCAAGGTAAGATATTTGTGGTGTCAATGTCTTTTGGAAATTTTTCCTTTTTATTCCTAATTGACCAGACAATTCATCCCAATCATCTACAAAAGATTCTGGCCTTCAGGGTCATGCTTCCAGAATCAGAGAAGAATCCAGCTTAAAATGTAGACACAGATGATCATCCAAAATAGTTTATGGCACTTTCTCCATTTTTGAATTTCCAGTCACCTTCAGGACTAATTTTGACATGCATTTGCCTGTTGTTGTGCCTGAACCCTCACTTCTCCAAACCATGATTTTTAGGTTTACCTAAATGACAGTGGAAGAGTATGAATCTTACAAAAAGTGTGTACGATGAGCGGCTATAACATTTTTTTTCCAGTGTGGTGCTTACCAGAATGTGCCTTTTATTGGCCACAAAGCATTCGAAAAGTATTTTATGTTTTTTCACTTACACCCTAATCCCATTTTAGCTTTTCTTTTAAAAAGTCTGACATCTTCTTACCCCCACTTGTACGTCAAATTTATGTGTGTGTGTGTGTTCACCCTCTTGTACTTTTATCCTGTTTTGAGTTTCCACAAGGTTTTCTGGGTTCAGGAGTTTAAACGTTGTGGGAGATACCGCTTGCCTGCACCTGAAGTGTGGAGGGTGCTGCCTTCTGCCAGTTCCTGCCCAGTCCCTCCTCTGCCACCCCAGCAGCCTGTACATGCCACTGTTGAAATATTTCTCTCCCACCCTGAACCTCAGAGATTTGCTGACACGCTTACCCACCCCTACCCTTGACTATAGGCTTTGTGGAGACCATGATGAATCTTCTTAATTTTTATATATGAGTCAAGCACCATTCTGAAACATAGTAGTTGCTTATTGCATGCTGGCCAGACAAGTGAATTGCACTTTGGCGGCCCAGTACCAGGGATTGGATTGGGAATACTCCCATGGCGGAGAGCAACCCAGGCTTTCCACATGTTATTATAGAGAAGGACGGTGGTGTGCATGCAGGGTGGTGGTGGTGTTGTGTTTGAGAAGGGGTAAGGAGACACTTCAAGGGCAAAGAGCATACCATTCCTTGGCCTTTATCAACTGAACTGGGAAGGACATGAACTTTCTCCCTCCTCTGAACTCCCTCTGTACTTGCTGCCTGTACCACTCATTTTAGTACTTAATTAGCATGTTGCCTTAAATTAAAGTCGCCCAGGATCATAGAGGGGTCTAATCTGCATAGTTACCTCAGGAATTCTGCGATGCCATAGCAGGTTACACAGGGCTCTGTTTTCACGAAGTCTCCGAAGTTGCTCGGGTGGCATCGTGATGGAACTTCAGAGAACGCAATGAGGGAAGGTGATGATGGCCTGCCCTCCATTCCCTTGGAATAGGGCTCCTATTCGGTGTCAGAATCTGTGTCCCCATGTGGGGAAGGTCAGAGGACGGAGCCAGACCTCAGATGGCAGTATGGGGGAGCAGGTGAATGAGGTTGCCTGCGCCTCATCCTAAGATTCCTCCAGCTCATCTCAGAGACTGATGGAGGTGCAGGCATGGAGCAAGTGGACCGGGTATGCAGGACCCTGATGCCAGAAGGGAAGCCTTCCTTTACACCTGGGAAAGGAGGAACAGGCATCTTCAGCAGAAATGGGTGGAGCAAATCCCCAAGGGAAAAGGGCCAGGGGCCAGGGCCTTGGGACAGGGAGGGTGGAGCCTGGAGACCACCTCTCTTCTCTTACTACTTTATTTAACTCGTCATACACACAGAGGGAGGTGGACGCAGTAAGCTCCTTTTTAAAAGGCCACCAGTGGTGAATGTTCATGCTTTTTTCTTTTTTGGTACTCGGGACTGAATTCAGGGGTATTCTATCTCTGAGCTACACCCCCAGCCCTTTTTATATTTTATTTTGAAACAGAGTCTCACTAAGTTGCTAAGGGTCTCACTAAGTTGCTGAGGCTGGCCTTGAGCCTGTGATCCTCCTGTCTCAGCCTCCACATACTTACAGACATGCATGGTAGCTAGTGCACTTTGAGTCAAGGGAATTCTTCGCGTGGGCTGTAGTCAACAATCTCAGTCTCATATAGACGGAGAAAATAAGGTAACAGTTCTTATTTAACCAATTTCTTTAATAAGTTCATAAACCACAAAATACCTAGTGAAAAAAATATTTTAGTAGAGTCATTACAGCCCAAATCTGAAGCCTGGGCTCATATCTGTTGTCTTGTTGTTGTTGTGATGATTATCATCATTATCTCCCTCAGGCTTTCTCTGAACAAGTGACTCTGCCACCTGAATTTTTAAAAACCCTACTACAACTGATATATATTAAACAGTTATGTCTTTTAACCAACACATATAATTAAACACACAAAACATTCCCGCGCACCCGGTTTCCAGGACAGTTGTTGGGCTGTGAATAATTGCCCAGCACATCCTTATTTGGCTCGCACCGCTCGATGCCCTCTTTCCTTTCTCTGCTTCCCACAGCCTGGGGAGGGGGGAGCGGGGCACATAGAATTTCCTGCTATTGATGAGCAGATGATCTGCCGCTTTGATTATCTGCACCGTTGCCTCCCAACATTGACACGTATAATCAAGGGTTGGTTTTCTATTTGTCTATTGTGCACCCGCGATTAAGTTCTCCAAGGGCAAAGGCCCTGTCTGGGACTCTTGGGTGCCTAGAACACACCGAGCAATCTGTGGGTGTCCCCTGTACACTAATTGGCTACCAGATTGAACACCAACCAGCTGCTCTTTGATTTGACTCCTCTCCAGTCTACTGAACCAAAATGCGCATCTATTGGGATTTAGATCCCAGTTTTAAAACCTAGACTCTTCTGATGTTGGTGTAAAGAATGTGCTGGAATACCTCTTTAGGAAAATCTACACTTATATTAAAATGCTCTAACAGTGGACGGAGGTAGCTGAGCTAGGATTTTCCACCCAAAGGATGGGGACGATACATGTGTACTGGTCATTTCTCTTCTTACCTGTGATCACAGTGTCTGATGTCCCCCACTCCAGTGTCATTCCATTATTCCTTGTATTTCTCTTCCCCTCTGGAATTTAAATGTAAGTATCCCTAGAAAGGCAACACAGTAGTTATTAGCCTCTTGGTGTAAATAAGCTTAAAGACTCCACTAAGCTGGGATCAGTAAGATGGGAACTTAGAACTGGGTGTGATGGCATATGCCTGTTATCCCAGTACTTGGGAGGATGAGACAGGAGGATCACAGGTTCAAAGCCAGCCTCAGCAACTTAGAGAGACCCTCAGCAATTTAGCAAGACCCTGTTTCAAAAACAAACAAAAAATAGTCCAGGGTATAGCTCAGAGCTAGAAACCTCCTGGGTTCAACCGCCAGTACCCCCCCTCCCAAAGATGAAAAGTTAGATAGAGATTAAATGTTTTTTAAAATATCTGTGACCCAAAGACCCACTTGACATGAGGTGGAGGTCCGTCAAGAGAAATTAAGATGACTCAGTGTAGAAGCTCCTTAGGAATGGACGTGGCCATGCTTTAACTAAAGGGTGGTCCTTTTGTGTGTGTTGGGAAGTGAAGGGTTTAGTAAGCTTCAACTTTAAAAGATAAAAACAGAGAACAGAAATCAAATGTAGTTTTCAGTGACCGTCTTTAACAGGGAATCATAACTATAGCCCAGAGACCAATGTGTAGAAACTTTGAGTTTTTTCCAGGTTTGTAACTTCACTGTATTTATTGTCACTGTTCATTTTGGGCTTTTCTTCTTTTCTTTCTGTAGTTATTAACAGCAAACCCTTAAAATGAAAAGGGCCTTATGGTTATCTTGGGGAAAACAAGAAAGAGGAGAGAGCTGGGCAGACTGACTCCCCCACCACTGTCAGATTTGGGGGAATAAACCCACATAGGTGATCAATAAAATGAAAAGAGTAGACAAAAGTACAGAGAGGAGGCAGGAGTCTAAAAAAAGACTCAGGCCTTAACAACAGGAGGGCCCATTTGGTGGCAGGAGCTGAAGTGTGTGCAGGAACCAGAGGATAGAAGAAAGCGTCTTGGGCAGGGGGCCTGTGAAGCCTGCGGTGAGCACTGTGGGGAGTCCAGACTGGGAGAAAGAGCAGAAAGGAGAGCTAGCCTCCATGCACACCTGCTCTAAGGCCGGCCTCCAACCCGGCTCAAAGGAGTCACCTCCCCCGAGGCCCAGGGGCCTCTAGATGTTTCCAGAACGCTCTGGGGCTCAGTTCCAGACACGTGCTTTTCATCTTGAGGTGAGTTTAGATCAAGTCTCCGCAAGTGTCTTCCTGCAGAGAAAGGTCTTCATATTAAAAATAAAGTTCGTGGGAGACACACTTGATATTTCTAGTGGCCTTTCTACCTATGCAGCCCAGGGAGGGTGGTGGCTCCAGCGTCCCTCCCTGTCTCCCCACACTCCCTCAGGCAGTTCAAGTTGTTAGATTTAACCCACAAAGCTTTAACAGAGTGGAGCCTGATGGTTGCAGAGGTCTCCCCGCACCCTCAGCTGGAGGGAACCACCTTCTCAGTGCTGACGTGACCGCGGGGAGAACAAAGTGGGGGTGGTTTCACCTTGGGTAAGAGGAGGCTTGTGGTTGGGGGATGGAAGAGGAATCCTTCAATGTCCGTTCCTCTCTCACTTGCTCAAATTTCTGTGGATCTGCAAACACATCGCTTGTTCTTGGGAGGTGAGGTCGGAAGCTGGGTATCACAACGTCTCCGCTTCAGTGCTGTGGGATTCACGATGAGGTTCCTTTAAAAAGGAAACGTCTCCTGGAGCAAACCATCAAATCCGACGTATGTGCACCTGATTGAATATGCATTCAGTACATGGAACAAGTCTACAGAATGACATCTTTGCCTCAAGTTCGTCACTAGACATTTTTCATTCATCTCTTGGTTTGCACGTGTGTTTTATGGCAACTTTAATGTAATCGCATTTTAACTTTGGGTGGGTGGGCGTTCCAGGCTTCCAAATTGAAACAAAATGGTAGCCACTAATTACTTTTAAATTTGCACACTTTCCAAACATTGCAATGGACCTTGGATTTTTATGAAAAGTGATCTATTAACCAAGATTGTAAAAGATAAAAGTGTGAGTGCAGTGGGTGTCATTTTACGAATGACACTTTAAATAGATGCTACAACCATCTACCTTACTTCTTCCTAGATGCATCTTGTGAAAGTAGCTTGTAAGCCATTGTGGTGGCGCACATTTGTAATCCCAGTACCCGGAGGCTGGGACAGGAGGATTGCGGGTTAGCCTCAGCAACTTAGGTTATGCACAACTTAGTGAGACCCTGTTTCAAACTAAAAAATAATATAGGGCTGGGGGTGTAAGTCAGAGATAGAATGCCCTTGGGTTCAATCCCCAGTATACCACACACACACACACACACACACTCGGACACACACACACTCACACACACAGTGGCTTGTAAATGGCTGTCCCTGGTGAGACTGTGGACATAGTATGGACCCCATAAAAGATGCAAATGCCCATTTGCCCCATCCCTTCCGACGGGAATTGAAACCTTGAAAGAGCTGCTAACATGGCTGCCCATCAATTAAGTGGAGAGGCAGCGTTATAAAATAAATCCCGCCTGGTCCAAAGCAGGCTCCCTGTGGGAGGGAGTGAGGGAGACCCACGGAGAGGTGGAGAGACAGTCAGACCAGTTTAACGGAGATGAAGCTGAGGCAAATTTGATGAAGACGCTCTCAGGAGTAACTATTGCTGGCGCTTTTGAGCCCTCTGGAAAAATAACCTGAAGTATCGAGAGAAATGAATTTTCCCTCAAGTCCCTAGGAAGATTCCTCACAATAAAGGTTTTCTTTTTCTTTTCATTGCCAGGAGGAACAAGAGAGAGAAGGGGGGAGGGCAGGGGAGGGCAGGGGAGGGGAGGGGAGGAGAGGAGCAGAGAGGAGAGGAGAGGAGAGGAGAGGAGAGGAGAGGAGAGGAGAAAGAAGTGGTTTTCCTTTCTTCTACCTGGCATTCTGAACACTGGGCCATGTGGGCTGGAAGGGAGGGCTCTCAGGACAGGAACCAGGTACAGGGGATGGGCACAAGAAGGAACTGGGATGGGCCAGTATCTGCAGCGATCTGGTTCTAATTTTCTAGACGAGTGAGAATGCAGCCTAGGACATCAATCACAGTCAAAGCCGGTGTGAGTGCGCCTTCCGCCGCCTCTCTTCTTACCTCCTCTCCTTTAGTCTCCAAGCAGGTGCTTTATGTGTGACTAGAATTGTGACCTGCTTTTCTGAGGCTCTGTAACTTATTTTTTTGTGGTGCTGTTTTCTTTAAACTAGGCCTGTGTCCCTATCTCATCTGGGTGTTATGACTTTTTTCTCTCCTTGACATTTCTGTGTGTTTGTTTGTTTTTTGTGGTACTGGGGATTGAACCCAGGGGCATTCTACCTCTGAGCTACACCCCTAGCCCCTTTTTATGTTTTATTTTAAAATAGGGTCTTGCTAGGTTGCTGAGAGTCTCACTGTATTGCTGAGGCTGTCCTAGAACCTGTGATCCTCCTTTCTCAGCCTCCCAAGTACTGCAAGTACTGGGATTACAGGTGTGTGCCACCATGCCCGGCTCATCCTATTGACTTTTAACACATAGAATCCTCATGGATTCACTTAGCAAGTATTTATTGAGCAAGGACAATGCTGATACATCAAAGTCGGCTTGAAAATCCTTCTCGCCGAGGTCTAAGTGGCGGATGGTTTGAAATGTCACCTCTTCTTGGAGCTATCTGCATTTCTCAAGGAATTTGAGAACTTACTGTAAAGAGGGGAAGTTAGGTCACAGTCTGAGAGGGGAGGCTCTTCTAGGGATGTTTGCTGCTACGGAGGGCATTTGGGGGCCCAGGACTTGTGGCAGCTTGTTGTCGAATGGGCAGATCGGCTCAAGAAGGACGCAGCGAAGCATTTTTTCGACTTCCTCTTCTTGGTTGTGGTGCCTCCTTGGTAGCAAGATTCTTGGGGAGCAGGGAGGCTTTGTGATGTTATCGGTCAGCGCTTTCTCTAGTGTCTTTCTTTATGAGTCTCTAGGTATTTGGGATCAGGATAATACCCTCACTTCCGATCATGGGAGGAGGGGGAAAACGCATAGCTCTGTTCCGTCAGACAGGTGACCTCTGTCCACTCCCCGGAGGACGAGTGTGGGAATAATGAGACTGCGCGGTGGCAGAGAAAACAAATGACTTGTCCGAGACTGACTGTTTGGGGTTTTTCTTTTTAAATCATTGCTTCATTAGTATATCCCTGCCTGTCTCCCTGATCTTATATTTCAGTTGCTGGCAGGTTAATCAGGAGGCTGTAGCTAAATCATCCATTGTCTGTGGGACACCGGCCACCCTCGGAGGCACGGCTACACAGGAGGCCTCTCTGGCAACGCTGGTTACTTTCTACCCGGGTTGCCACATCCCGGAGTACCGCAGCTGCTGGTTACCATGAACGCCGCCTCCCTTTGGTTTTGTTCTCAGAATGTCACAGTGACCAGCTTGCAGGTGGCATCCTGCTATAGATGCTGGCACAGATTTTCAAACATTATGCTGCCTGTACTGATTTTCTCCATTATTTGTTGACAATAATGGTTGCTTTGATCTTTCTCTCCCTCCTCTCGCCTCCTTTCCCCATGTGTGGGCTCATTCTGAATCACTCAAGCCTAGGAATCAGAGAAAGAAGCCCCTTGTTCTGAAGCTGATCCTAGGATTTGCAGGTTCCTTTTTTATTTTATTTTATTTAGTTTTTATTTTTAGTACGGGGGATTGAACCCAGGGGCTCTCTACCACTGAACTACATCCCCAGCATTTTTTTTTAAAACAGGATCTCACTAAGTTGCTGAGGCTGGCCTTGAACCTGTGATCCTTCTAGCCACCACGCCTTGTCCTCATTTTCATTTTTTTTTTTTTGCGGTACCGGGTTTTGAACGCAGGGGTGTTCTACCTCCGCGCTACACCCCTGGCCCTATTTTTTATACTTTATTTTGGAACCGGGTCTCACGAAGTTGCGGAGGCCCTCACTAAGTGTAGAGAGAGAGAGAGACAGGGAGAGAGAGAGAGCGAGCGAGCTGAGGCTGGCCGCGAACCCAGATCCTCTGGTCTCCGCCTCCCAAAGTACTGGGATTACAAGCGTGCGCCACCATGACCAGCTCATTTTAATTTTTTTTTTTTTTTGCGGTACCGGGGATTGAACGCAGGGGCGTTCTACCTCCGCTCTACACCCCCGACCCTATTTTTTTTATGCTTTATTTTTGAAACCGGGTCTCACGAAGTTGCAGAGGGCCTCACTAGGGAGA
>PVJS01049912.1:0-14504 GCA_004027185.1 Glis glis | reverse complement strand
GTGCGCCACCACGCCCGGCTTTCAGTTCATCTTCTTTAGATGCTGTTCATGAGTTATGTAGCCCCTCATTGCTAGCATAAATGCTATCCTATCCTTGTTACTCCCTCTTTTTTGTGGCACCAGTGATTGAACCCAGGAGTGCTCTACCTCTGAGCTACACCCCAGCATTAATTTATTTTATTTTGAAACAGGGTCTCTCCAAGTTACCATGTGTGATCCTCCAGTCTCAGCCTCCCAAGTATCAACTCTGATATCCCCTCTCTCCCCAGTTTCTAGCTACACAGTTTAGACATTAAAAATGCATTGTGATATTTACAAGGGGGGGAAATATAGAAACATGGTGGATTGAACTGATGAAGGATGACTCTTAACCTTCCAGAAAACAAGGGAATGATTATTAAAACTTAATAAAAGAAGTGCAATGCATAGCCACACTTAAAAGAAAAGGAACTCCACGTGTGTCCGAACTTAAAAAATAGAGCAGTACCACATTGTTAGTGAAAAAGCTGACTTCTTCGTGTCCTAGGGGACTTTTAAATCCTGCAGAGTCCCCATCAACTGGGATCTGGAATCTAACATCCTGTCATGGACCAATGTATAAAACCCAGAGATCACCTAAAGCTCTGTCCACTGGCCCAGAGGAAGAGGAAGTTTGCCATCTCTCCAGAAATTTGAAGGGACAGAAACGTGCTCATTATGGGAAATTAAAACCCAAATATGTGGATATGGGGCCTGACTTAACAATTTTTGAGGCTTTGGGAATTGGAAGCTAAGAAGTTAACATAAATTAATTAACATTAGCTGATTTGGGGTCACAAAACATCTGGGGTTTGAGACAGAGGTAAATAGCCCAAATAGCTTACAAATATATGAAAAGATAACTCAAGCTCACTAAGAAGCCAAGAAAGAAAACTTAAAAACCAGTGAGATAGCACTATCACTGAGATATACCCATGAGAAGGGCACAGATAGGAAGTGTGAATGATACCAAGTATTGATGAGGATGTGAGAAATGAATGAATAAGTAAATAAAATTAGTTCACACAAAAGTTGCTTAACATATTTCTCATGTTTCTTGGAAATTAAAGGTCAGATACCTTTGAAAAAATCCTTACTTGAGCTGGGTGTGGTGGTTCATGCCTGTAATCCCAGTAACTGGGAGGCTGAGACAGGAGGATTACAGGTTCAAGGCCAGTTTCAGCAATTTTGTGAGACCCTTAGCAACTTAGTGAGACCCTTTCTCAAAAAGATAGAGGTATAATAAAAAATAGCTTAGAGGTATAATGCCCCTGAGTTCAATACCAAATAAATAAATAAATAAATAAATAAATAAAGCTTGAAAATAGCTGGGCATGGTGGCACACACTTGTGAACCCCAGTATTTGGGAGGCTGAGACAGGAGGATTGCAGGTTCAAGGCCAGCCTCAGCAACTTAGCAACTCAGCAAGACCTTAAGCAACTTAGCAAGACCGAGTTTCAAAATAAAAAAAGGACTGGGGGTGTAGGTCAGAGGTAGAATGCCCCTGAATTCTGTTCCCAGTACCAAAAAAGAGTCTTGACTACACACACACACACACACACACACACACACACACAAATATCTATGTGGTCTATATGAAAGAAAGGAGCAAAATTTCTTTTGGAGACTAACAGTCCATCCACAGGGTAAAAACCAAAGACTGAAACCAACTTGAACTCACAAATGGTTCTTGGTAATGACTTCATGTTTTGGTAGGGATCATCATGTGGAGATTGGCTGTCAAGGAAGGAATAATCCCATGCCTGAAAATTTTGAAAAGTCACTGGGCTGGTAAACTGCATGCTGATGAGGCAGATATCTGTCTTTTGTTTAACCGGCCCACCTTTCAATTAGATTGTAAGGTGTGTGTTTATCTCTCTTAGAGTCCTTTGTGTTCTTTGGTGGCTTCAGTACCAAGCCTACCTACAGTGGGATGTCTCCTGAAAATTTTCCCTTGGAGGATCGGTATTTTCATGTGGGAACTGTTTGTGTCCTCAGGGCTCAGATGCTAAAGGTGAGTATGCTGTGTGTCCCTCCCCTGCTGTAGCAACATGGTCTTCCTTTGAAGTGCACATTGTGTCTGGCTTCTCAGGTATGTGAGACATTGTTAAGACTCAATGGCCTCAGACTCATGAGTAAGGAAAGATCAGCTCCTATGTTTTTAGAAGGTGAGCATCTCAGTGCACATTTAGCCACACTTGAAAGAGATGCACAATCATTCACAGATGGTTTTGATCAAATGTAAAATAGATGGTTGCTGGAGCTGAAACATGATGAAAAGTGAGCATTTGGGAAGGGAGACAAAGGAAGACTTTGGCTCTGCAATGAGTTTTGAGCTAGTTCTTTTGTCCTTATTGGGTTGTTAATTGTGAAGGCTGTCCCTCATTTACTGTTTCCCCTCCCTCCTTCTGTCCCTCCCTCTCTATTTTTTTTATTTTTATTTTTTGTGGTACTGGGGATTGAACCCAGGAGCATTCTACCTCTGAGCTATACCCCCAGCCCTATTTTATTTTTATTTTGAAATAGGGTCTCGTTAAGTTGCTGAGAGCCTCGCTAAATTGCTGAGGCTGGCCACAAACCTGTGATCCTCCTGTCTCAGCCTCCCCAAGTACTGGGATTACAGGCGTACACCGCCACACCTGGTTCTTTCTTTCTTTGGCACTGCGAATTGAATCAGAGGGATTGAACAGCTGGGATCGAACCTTTTAGCCACACCCCCAGCCCTATTTTATTTTTTATTTTAAAACGGGGTCTCACTAAATTGCTGAGGACCTTGTTAAGTTGCTGAGGCTAGCTGCAAACCTGCAATTCTTCTGTCTCAGCCTCCCAAGTACTGGAATTATGTTTGACCATCCCTGGCTTCACTTAGTAGTTTTTTTCTTTTTCTCTTCCCTCTTGCTTTCTTCTCTTTCTTTTCTTTTTTTCTTTTCTTTTCTTCTTTTCTTTTCTTTTCTTTTCTTTTCTTTTCTTTTTTCTTTTCTCTTCTTTTCTCTTTTCTTTCTTTCTTTCTTTCTTTTTTTCTTTCTTTCTTCTCTTTCTTCTCTTTCTCTCTCTTTTGTTGTGGTACTGGGGATGGAACTCAGGGGCATTCTACTCCCAAGCTACACCCCCAGCCCTATTTTTTATTCTTTATTTTGAAACAGGGTCTCACTAAGTTGCGGAGGGCCTCACTAAGTAGCTGAGGCTGGCTACGAACCTGGATCCTCCAGTCTCAGCCTCCCAAGTACTGGGATTACAAGCATGAGCCACCACGTCCAGCTTTTCTCTCTCTCTTTCTTTGTTTCTTTGTTTCTTTCTTTCTTTCTTTGTACTGGGAATTTATCTCAGGGGTGTTGTACCTCTGAGCTACACTCCTAGCACCCCCCTTTTTAATTTTTGTTTTGTTTTGAAATAGGGTCTCACTAGGTTGCCATGAGTCTAGACCTGGCATTATTTTTAAAAGGTCAGGCTGATTTCTGGGTGGTAAAGGGAGTATAGAGAAACAAGAATGGAAGAAAGAAGTCCAATGTAGGAGGTGGCAGGGATTAGAACTGTGATTGTAGTAATAGGGATGGGAGCTCCGGGATTTGGGAGGTGTTTTGGAGCTAGAGCACTTGTTGATATGTTGGATGTGGCTTGGAAAAGAGAGACAGACACATTTCCAGGACAGCTCTTAGCTTTTTTGCCTGACCAACTCAACAATGGGAGGTACCATTAACTGATATAAGCAATACTGGGACATTTTGGATTGGGCAGTGTGGGAAATCCAAATCAGGACCTCCATCTGGATCTAATTATGTGGGTTCAAATCCCTTCCTTACCAGCTATGTGACTGTGGCCAAGTCACATCCTTTAGCCTAAGTTTCTCTTTCCATAAATGGTGATCTTAGTACCTCCTTTTAAGGTTGTTAGGAGTAAATAAGACAGTGTCTATTTGGATGCCTCATTCATTATTCCTTTTTGGTAACACTCTGTGATTTGAATTTTCTTATCTGCCATTAGAATGTAAATACTACAGTTTAGGGGCCAACTCCAATACCTACTTCCTCATCTAATAAAGAGAATTCTTATTTGGCCCACCACCCTAGTCCCTTTCATGGCACAAGGAACTCCGTAATCTACTTCAGCTTCTCTCTGGGTCTCTAGGCTATTTGTTCCGAATTGGTAGCTATTTTGGAGAACAAATCTTATGAGAACAGAGGGCTTGTGGGCTGAAGATTTTTCTCACAGTGTGACTGTGTAGCACAGCAAGAAGAACAGTGAACTCAGAGTCCAGATTTTGAAAATCTGCTCCTGGATCTATCAGCAGGATGTCTTGGGCCAAATCATTATATCTCAATAATCCTCGGTTTTCATATCTATAAAATCCAGTGCCTTTCTCACTTTGATAGATCCGTGTGACATTGGAAATGAGCATGCTTCCAAAATTAATACATACCATAAATGTCAGGTGTTTTTACTATACAAATATATTTCAAGTGTCTGAATATACCCACTTTTCTGCAGGAACTTTGTGCTGCAAAGAAATCCAGTGAAGTCATAATTATATATGATTCAGATGATGAATCTTCTTCAGTGGACTACCGGTAAGAGGCAGTGTTTATATAAGTAATGAAGAGATAGAATACATGTTGCTAAATAAAACTAAAACAAGAGAAAGAACATCTATGGGTATTTTTTCATCAAAATGAAAAAAACAAGATGGCCAATCTGCTAGTCTGAACTCACTTTCCCACTTAATTTGATTCATATTTTTTCCAATAGAATATAAATACAGGTGATTGGCTTTTTATTGTGAAAAACACATTAAAGCAACAGATTAAATTTAACTCGCACAGACTTTCAAATTAAGACGATGCAATTAAAAATAGTACTTCATTCCTTTTTTTCTTAAAATAAAGCTAAGATTTAGTGAACAGAAGCCAATATTCCATCATTTTAAGTGGGAAAAATAAAAAAATAAAAATGCATTCATAAAATACAAGGAAAATGCTGATCAGTTTGCCAGGTATCACTAAACCCCATTTACACACCTATTTAACATCTCACTAAGAGTTTCTGCAAAATATAAATTATTTATAATACTATCTGGTGATTTAACACTTGATAAATTCATTAGTAGGTCTGTTTGTATGCAGTAAGCCGCAGCAGCATAAACTGTACAATGTATAGTATTGGGAGTGGATTCAAGTTTTCTTCTATATTACAATGTACTTGTACTGGTAAGTAAATAATGAAATAGTACATAAAAGATATGCACTACATGCCAGTAACACTTAGCAAAATAAAAAGGCAAACAGGACTTTGTAAAAGGCTTCTTCTGATTGAAGGCATGCTTGTGTGAAGGTTGGAGGTGAGAGGGGGAGCTAGAGCCTGTGGACACTGTTACTCATTGGGTCAAGAGGAAGTAAGGAAACCACAGCTGGCAAAGGAGTGAGTTAAACAGGAAAATATGAGGTTCATCCGTGTCTGGATCAGAGAATGGGGAGAAGCTTCCCTTCCCAGCAGTAGAGTTCAGAGGTGGTTGGCTATGAACCATTATCTAAAATCACACACAGAGCAATGGGATGAAGAACAGAACTCATGGCAGCTGGATGTTTCTATCTCCTTTGCTTGGTTAAAAACCATTGCTGCATGGTGGCACACGCTTGTAATCCCAGTACTTGGGAGGTGGAGACTGGAGGATCTGGGTTCGCGGCCAGCCTCAGCTACTTAGTGAGGTGTTCCGCAACTTCGTGAGACCTGGTTTCAAAATAAAGGGTAAAAAATAGGGCCAGGGGTGTAGCTTGGAGGTAGAATGCCCCTGGGTTCAATCCCCGGTACCGCTAAAAAAAAAAAAAAAACCATTGCTAACACAAGGCTGCATTTGTAATTGTGTGTTGAATGCGATATGTCAGTGCATGCCATGATCATATTCATTTGTTCTAACGAGTCCCCTTCTTCTTTAGAATCTAAAATTGCTTGTAGATTTCTTCATCATTTTATTGGGGATTCAATGCTTACGTCTTCCAGCCATTCAACTCTTTTCATGAGCGTTAGCAGTCCCAACTTTTCTTATAGTACATGGACTTTGGTAAGCCACTTAGGTTTGCCTAGCTGCTTCATTAGTTTTTCTTCTTTCTTCGAAGACCTTTTACAGAATAGCTTGGGGAAGAGGAGAGGTACAAGACATAAGATGTGTAAATGACATGAACACAAGACACTATCCAAGCTGGGTGTGGTGGAGCACGCTTGTAATCCCAGTACTTGGAAGGCTGAGACAGGAGGATCGCGGGTTCGTGACCAGCCTCAGCAACCTCGTGAGGCCCTCTGCAACTTAGTGAGACCGTGTTTCAAAATAAAAAATTAAATCGGGCTGGGGGTGTAGCGCAGAGGTAGAATGCCCCTGAGTTCAATCCTCAGTACCACAAAAAAAAGACACTATCCTGTTAGGAGAGTGACAAAGACACAAGAGTAGTGCACCAATATCCCCTTGACTAGGTGTTCATTACTTAAACATGTTCTTGCATGCAATCTGAAGCAGATTTGGGGGGGGGGTATTGGGATTGAGTGCAGGGGCATTCTACCTCTGAGCTACACCCCCAGCCCTATTTTTTTAATTTTATTTTGAAACAGGGTCTTGCTAGGTTGATGAGAGTCTCACTACTTGCTGAGGCTGTTCTTGAACTGCGATCCTTCTGTCTCAGCCTCCCAAGTACTGGGATTACAAGCGTGCACCACCATGCCAGGCTTGAAACAGATTTATTTAGTAGGTTTGAGTCATGAATTTTATGTAAAACAATTATCACATCATTATAGCAAATATTCAAATAATGAACAGAGACCTACTTCTTAGAATTTAATTGTATGAAAAATATTCTAATATAGAAAGAAATTAGTTACCACATCTATGCCATTGTCTTCATGGAATATATGAGAAAAATATTTTTCTGAAGGCCTAAAATATTATCCTTTGTAATAATGGCACATCTGTTGTCCTAGCCACTCAGGAGGCTAAGGCAGAATGACTCTTTGAGCCTATAAGGACAACATAGTGAGACCCATGAGCCTAGTCTGGGCAACATAGTGAGACACTGTTTCTTTTTATTATTAATATTATTATTATCTTAATACTGGGAATTGAGACAGGAATTCTCCTGTCTCAATCTCTTAAGTACTGGGATTACAGGTGGGTACCACCATGCCTGGCTATTTTTTTTAATACTTTTTGTTTTGGTACTGGAGATTAAACCCAGGGCATTCTACCTCTGAGCTACACCCCCAGCCTTTTTTATTTTTATTTTGAAATAGGGTCTCGCTGGGTTGCTGAGGGTCTCACTAAATTGCTGAGTCTGGCCTCAAACCCGCAATCCTCCTGTCTCAGCCTCCTATGTACTAGGATTACAGGCATGTGCCACCACACCTGGCCTCTTATTATTTTTCTATTAATTTAAGGCATTTCTTTCCTTTTCTGTCTGAAGCCAGCACTTTTTTTTTGTGGTACTGGGAATTGAACCCAGGGGCATTCTACCTCCAAGCTACACCCCCAGCCCTATTTTTTATTCTTTATTTTTGAAATAGGGTCTCATTAAGTTGTGGAGGGCCTCACTAAGTAGCTGAGGCTGGCTGTGAACCAACAATTCTCCTGTCTCAGCCTCCCAAGTACTGGGATTACAAGCATGCACCACCACACCTGGCTAACGCCAGCACATTTTAAACCTCCATACTTATGAGATGGTATTATGTACATTAACACCTAAGGTGTTCCATAAAAATGTTCATCATCTGGTTGTATGTGGCCTCCAAGCTGGGAATTTCATGATGTTTGGACTTTGCTGCACCCTTCTAGGTGACAAGGAGACAAGGACCCCTACCTAAGGGGCACTCACATGCTGGCTCCTGGGGTCAGCACACAGGGAAAGGAGTTGTGGCTTTTCCACCTGGCACCAAGGGAAATAACCCTGGAGTCCATTCCCACACAGCTGTCCTTGTTAAGTTTGGAGTTAGCCTGTTAATGTTCATTTAACTTATAGTGTTAGTATGTCCAGGGCCTCGTCCTTGAATTGAGCAGACTACAAAAGAAGTAGGTAGAAGAAGGGAGAGCAGTCTCAGGATTCTGTTTTTTTTTATTTATTTTCAGAGACAAAGGCAGGTTTATTTAGGAAAGTGGGGAATACACATTCAAGGGAGAATGCAGGCCACCTCAAGAGTGAGAGAGACATTTGCGGATGGGGTGGGTAGGGGCGCACAGCAGCGATGGAGGTCTGCTTTTTTCTCAAAATCTTCAGGTCCCTGGCATTTGATCAGTGGGTAGTGGCTGGGTGGTGCCTGAGCTTGACCAAGTATCAGACCTTCCTTAAGGATCCTTTGTTTACCAAATATCTTAGAAACTTTTGATGGGGAAATAGGCATTAAGATTAAAGGTGAGAGCCTTTTGGGGATCTTTGCTTATGGAAAAAGAGATCCTGTGGGGTGAAGGTAAGGATCTTCACAGAGTTTTTGATTTTGAAGCTACAGCTTCCCCTTCCTTCCCTGTTTGTCTCCTTTCTACCTATTACTTTTATTTCACTTATTCTACCTCATTTTCTCCCCTTGAGACTTTGATCCCTTAGTCTTAAGGGTTGATGAAGGAAAAAATTTGTCTTCTATAGCTTCTTCTAAGCTGACAAGGGATGAAGGCTCTACCTAGCCATGTATCGAAGGTCTCATCCTGACTGATCTAAAGGAGACATAGGAAGGTTAGCATTTGTTGGCTGTAGGATCATTGTTCTCTGATGTCCTGGAAAGGAAGGCATGAACATGCGAGATATTAGCCCCTGAAAACGGTAAGTTGAACAACAGAAAATTATTCCTATGCAAAGTATACTAGCCAAGATAATGAGAATCTTATTCCACCAAGATGTTCCAGAGAACTAAGAGGTTAGCAAGTCACCGAAATGCAAGGCAGTGTCAGATATGTTATTAATTTGAGTTCGAAGGTCTTGGATTCTGTGTTTTATATTTCATTTTGTTTACATGACCCCTAGCCAACTCATATTCCATCTTCAATTACATGACAAATTATTTTGATCATCTAAAAGCATAAAATCATCAGACTGTCTATTATATTTGCGATTGATGAAAGCAATTTCATTGTTAATATTTTTTAGAAAGCTCTACATAAGTCTTTACAGTCAAAATCAAAGTTTAGGAAAATCTAAGACAAATTATTGGAAGTACTAGCCTATTTTATAAAAGGTAATTTTGAATAAATATCCTGGCAGCTGCTTATTCGACTCAGACAAGTATAAATGTGATTTTTTTCTCATGGTATTCATTTGTTATCCCGTAATGAAGATATTAGGCTTGCACATTAGTCATCTGTAGAACTGCTTCTTTTTTTAGACTTAATGCTTTTTGCTTTACCTTTTTCTTATCTTGAGACATTACTTTTCTTTAGCTCCATTACCTCTTTCTTTTTACTTTTACTTTTCATTTGCATACTGGCAGGAACTACTATATGTATCCTCCTTCACCAGTACTCACAACTGTTTCTATTTTGCCAATTTGCTTTTTCTTCTTTTTCTCCCTATCTTCCCTTTCCCCCCTTCTTTCTCTGTTCTCTCTCCCTTATGTCTCTCTCCTCTATCTCTGTCTCTCTCTTTATGTATGTATGTATACTTTTTTTATTTGATTTCTCTAGGGTAGATAACTAGGAAAGAGATTGATAGTTCTTACAGTAATTGCGTGTTTGACTTCATAAGAAACTGCCAAACCATTTTCAAGAGTGGTTGTGCCACTGTGCACCCCTATCAGCAGTGTATGAGAATTCTAGTTTCACATCCTATTTTAGCCACTAATAGGTACGTAGTATTATTGAATTATGGTATTAATTTGCATTCCTGTAATGACCAATAATGTTGAGTATCTTTTCATCATTTGCCATCATAAGTTCTTTGGCAAAGCTGTATGTTCAGAGATTTTGCCTATTTTTGAAATTGTGCTGTTTGTTTCCTTCTTATTGCATTTTGAGAATTTTTAATCTATTCTGATGCAAGTCTTTTGTTGGATATTTGATGTGCAAGCACTTTCTCTAGTCTGCAGTTTCATTTTTCATTCTTTTAATGGTGTCTTTACCAGAACAAAAGCTTTTAATTTTGAAGAAGAGCTATATTATCGTTTTTTCCCCTTTGGTTGATTGGGCTTTTGATGTCATGTCTTAATAATGTATTGCCCCACCCTAGGTCACATAGACTATACTTTTTTTAGAAGATTTTTTAGTTCTAAGTTTCTTTTTTCTTTTCTTTTTTGTAGTACTGGGGATGGAACCCAGTGGCATTCTACCTCTGAGCTACACCCCCAGGACTATTTTATTCTTTTATTTTGAGACAGGGTCTCAATAAGTTGCAGAGGGCCTCACTAAGTTGCTGAGGCTGACATTGAACCTGCAATCCTCCTGTCTCAGCCTCCCAAGTACTGGGATTACAAGTGTGCACCACCGCACCCGGCTAGTTCTAGGTTTCACATTGTATTTGTGATCCATTTTGAGTTAATATTTTTAAGAGGTATAAGATTCCAGTCAAAGTTCAGATTTTTTTGGCAAAGACCTAAAATGTTGTTTTTAACATATGGAAGGATATGACTGGTCTCTGTTGCTTTAATTACGCAATTGGTTCAATAATGGTCTTATAAAACTGACAGAAAAAAAGGAAGATTGAGTGGATTACAAAGTAGGAAGATTGAGATGCCAAATAAAACACGGGCTATTTGGCAAAATCTTTACCATGGACATATGAAGCCAAGGCAAGCTAGGTGTTCTAAAGTCACTTGTTTTATTAAAATGAAGTTGGAGGCTTGATGTGGTGGTACATGTCTATAATCCCAGTACTTGGGAGACTGAGACAGGAGGATCGCAGGGTTGAGGCCAGGCTCAGCAACTTAGTGAGACTTTCAATAACCTGGAGAAACCCTGCTTCAAAATAAAAAAAATTAAAAAGGTCTGGGGGGTAGCTCGGAGGTAGAATACCCCTGGGTTCAATCCCCAGCACCACTCAAAAACAAAACAAGGAGTTGATCATGCTCTGTTTTATGATGTAAAAATGTGGTTCCTTTCATTGGAGTGCTTTGTCAAGCAAATTGTTTTGACTAACCTTGAAGAACTTTAATTCATAAAGTAGTTTCCAAACTGTAAAAAAATTCAATAATAGATCTAAATATGAAGTATGAAAGTAAATGTAGCTCAGTTGTCAGTTCTAGTCCTTGAAGACCCTATTCTCTTTAAGAGAGAGAACGTGTCCCTATAGAACACTCTGTCCTCAGCTGGAAGATTTGGTCTTAGGGCTTATTTTCAGGAACACAGTAAACTAACTTTATATCTTATCACATGGCACTGGTCTTAGTATAGTCTTGTCTGATTTATAAATTTCTCCTGGAATTAATTTTCCACAAATATATGATGGAGAAGTGTGTAGCTTTGGCATTCATTCTGCCTATGAATGTCTTTAGTGTTAGCAGCTTGCATCCAGGCTGGGATCCAGGCATGTTCTAGTGACTCACCAAGCAACACTATATGTCTCCTTCTCTACATTTGAAAAGTGGGCAGACCACCGAACACTAATTAGATTCTAAAGGTGCCTTCTTGTTTACTTAAAATTTCTAAACTATTCGGAAGAAGCCAATATCAGCAATATTCTTTTTGAGATGATAGAACCTTGAAATATTTTATTTTGGTTATTGATGGTCTACCATATTTTCATGGAAATTGAGTTTTTGTGGACTTGGTGTGTGTGTGTGTGTGTGTATGTGTGTGTGTGTGTGTGTGTGTGTCTGTTTTCTCTTTGTTCTTTGGCATTAAGGCACTGCTCATCACAGGTTACTCGTCCTTCAAGGTACTGAAGATATAAGACTAGGGTTTTTACCAAGTCGATGAACTCTATTATAAGTGTTATGAATATTGTGAATTTCTTGTTTTTCTATTCTGGTGAGAAAATACTAATGAGTGTTGTTAGACGTTTTTCCTCATCTGATGTGTTTGTGGAAAACTGGTGTCACCAAAAAAAAAAAAAAAAAAGCATACTAGAGACATGCAAAAGAGCCCTTTAGAGAGCAGGTTTCTTTGAAACAGATGGACTATGCTCACTTGAGTGGAAATTTTCTCATTTGGATTTCATCCTTTGTAAAACACCTAAATATGTGAGAGTCCACACATTTGAGGTTTTTTTTTTTGTTTGTATGTTAGTAGAAGTTTGAAGGAAGTCTATTGCCATACATACAACTAAAGCAAGAATTGAATTTTCTTAGCTGTGTAATAAAAGTAATTACCTCCCAGATAATTTTGAAAGGACCCCATATTCTAAATAGCTGAAACTTAACTTTTGTGTGTGTGTGGGGGTTACTGGGGATTGAACCCAGGGTCATTCTACCTCTTGAATTGCACCCCCAGGATTTTTATTTTTTATTTTGAAACAGAGTCTTGCTAGGTTGCTGAGAGTCTTGCTGAATTGCTGAGGCTGGTCTTGCACCTGTGACCATCCTGTCTCAGCCTCCCAAGTACTGGTTTGCCTCACCACACCCAGCAACATTTTCTTTAAAATCTCAGTCTTCTGGTAGATAAAATCATCTACACTAATCTGTATGGTGTAGATTAAGTTATGTATCAGCTTCAGATATATCAGTTATATATCAGATATAGGTAGATAGGTTGATTTAGATGTATTTGTATTAAGTTGTTGAGGCCAGCCTTGAACTTGTAGTTCTCCTGTCTCAGCCTTCCAACACTGGGAATACAGGCATGTACCACCATGCCCACCTTATTTGTGGCTTTTATATTCTTTTTGTTGTTGTTTTTGGTACTGAGGATAGACTCTATTTCAAAATAAAAAGTGACATCTGTATTGTAATTTTAAGTCAAATATTTCCCATCTTTACTGTCGTATAGAGAGGCATGAAATGTAAATCACTGAATAATTTAGAAAATATCTGTTTGCTTTTATTTACATTCTCGATATTCAAGTTGGTGAACTTAAGGTAAAACAGTTGCCTCACATGTTTTATTGTTTTTTCCCCTTTTCTCTGGGTGGCCTGGAGGATATTTTTATTATGCTTTTCTTGGTGCGTTGTAATTATATATCATAGTGAGATTCAAAGTGATGCAAACATACATGCACACACCACTTGGTATATTCCTGTCCATCTCATCCTCTTCCCCCTCTTCCCTCCCCATACCTCATTATTTCATTGTCAATGTCATTGTATTGTCCAGCAAAACTCACTGAATCCTTTGATATAGCACTGTCCAAAGAACCTTCTGTGATGATGGAAATGGTTTATAGTCTGCTTCATCCAGCACAGAAGCCACTTGCCATGTGTAGCTATCGAGCAACTGAAGAATTAAATGTTTACTTAATTCTAAATAGCTTGTATTTTAATTTAGTCACATGTGGCTTGTGGCTGTTATTGGACAATGTAGCAACACATCCACGTGTCCTTTACTTCAGATATAGAGGCATTGAATTACTTTTAAGGAACAGATAGAAGCCTCAGCTTGAAGTAAAGGATATACAAACATTTTAATTGAATTGACTGCTAAGTTTATTCATTTGCTCCTTTACTTGCTCAGCAAATATCCTTTAAGCAAGTGTTTGGGATACAAAAGGTTCAAGGCATGTTCACTTTCCCCAAGAAATTTACCATGTAGAAAAGGTGGACAGAAAGGAATAATAAGCTTTCATATAAGGCAGAAGAGAGTTGAGGAGAACAAGTGAAAGATGACTTGCAGGTTTCAGTCTGAGTGACTGGGGGCAGGGTAGTCATACTCATCAACCTAGGGGACACTAGAGGATGAGGAAGAGGAGGGGGGAGAGGGAGCAGGAGGGAGACTCTTCTTTCTTCTCTCTTCTTTCTTCTCTCTCTCTCCTCTCTCTTCCCTTTTACTTACTTGGTGAAAAGCTAGCTGATATTTCCATTCCAGTGTGCCATGAAGCTGCATTCTCACCTTGGGCATTGCAATTCTAATTTTGATAGAAATGAATTGTTAATGAGCCAGAGAATGGAGAGTTTATCTAATTATAGGAAACAAAATTCAATTTGGCCTGGAGGTATTTTTGTAATTGCACTTGGTTTAAAAATTGAGAAAGAACATACCTTGGCTCTTTAAAATATTGCTCTGCTCACCACTGTCAAAATGAGGATGTAGGGAAATAGGAACTCTTCTGCACTGTTGATGGGAGTGCCAACTAGTTCAGCCACTATGGAAATCAGTGTGGAGAATCCTTAGAAAACTGGGCATGGATCCACCATACGATCCGGCTATACCACTACTGGGTATTTTTCCAAAGGGGTTGAAACCAGAGACCTACAATAATATATGCATACCCATGTTCATAGCAGCACAATTCACAATAGCCAAAACATGGATCCAACCCAGGTGTCCATCAACAGATGAATGGATTACAAAACTATGGGAAATACACACAATAGAATTCTACTCAGCAATAAAGAAGAACAAAATTATGCCATTTGCAAGAAAATGGAAGGACCTGCAGACCAT
>PVJS01049911.1:0-14505 GCA_004027185.1 Glis glis | reverse complement strand
GAGAGAGAGAGAGAGAGAGAGAGGGAGAGAGAGAGAGAGAGAGAGAGAGAGAGCTGAGGCTGGCCATGAACCTGGATTCTCCGGTCTCCACCCCCAAAAGTACTGGGATTACAAGCGTGGGCCACCACGCCCGGCTGAGACCCAGTTTCTAAATAAAGGATAAAAAATAGGGCCAGGGATGTAGCTCGGAGGTAGAATGCCTCTAGACTCAATCCCCGGTACTGAAAAAAAAAATGAAAATCAAAGTTCTGAATTATCCTGGCATTTTCTGCAGCTCAGTATTAGTGATCTCCCTTGCTGTTTAATTGTGGAATTTTATTGTTTCCTTGTTGGCTTTTGTTCTCATGTTTTCAGAATTCTCAGGTTTGTATATCTTTTGTCTTGGCATCCTCTTCCTCTTTATCTGGGAGTTCTATGTCTAATTGTGTACAGTAAGGCCTATGCTGGGGGTTTATATTTGTGTCAACACATCTGTCTCATATAATCAAACTTTTGAATGAGTGCCCCAGAACCTCTTTAACAGGATATTGTTCTTGATGTAGGCAAACAGGAATCTCTGATTGGCTGCAGGCCTCTATGTACTCTGGGTCCAAACTCAGCAGGGCCAGAGACTATAATGTTCCATTCAGAGCCTGCAACCAACCTGCTCTCTGAGATTTAATGCCCCAAGGACACCATCACTGCTGTGCTGGTTGAGTACTGGTGAGACTCTGCAGAACGTTGACATCAGGCATTTGTGGTTAATGGGCCCAAGCTCAGCAGGGCCAGAGATTATGACATTCCACACTTTGTGGCCCAGCTGGCTGAGCTTTGATGGCCCAGGGACACCACCACTGATCTGTTGGTTGTGATCACCTTGAGCCCAGTCAGCCACTGGCATGCATGACCACCAAGCACAAACTCTGCTGGCAGAGAGAGTGTTGTGATTCCAGCCTGCAGTGTAGCTGTCTGAGTTAAATTGCCGCAGAGGCACTACTATTGTTGCACCACGTGCTATCACATAAAATCCTGCTGGCCCCTGGTCTCTGGTCTCCCTGCTTTCAGAACCCAAACTCTGGCAGGTAGAGATTGTACTGTTCTGATCCTGGAGTTTGGGTGGCTGAGTTATTTAGCCACAGGGACACTACTGCTGCTCTGGGAAGCTGAAATCACATGAAACCTTGCTGGCCACCAGCCTTAGTACTTGTGGTGCCCAAATACTACCAGGTGAGAGTTTACAGCCTTCCAAGCCTGCAGAATGGTTGGCTGAATTATTTCACCCCAAAGACACCACTGCTGGTGGCCTTGCAGTGATCATCACTGGAGACCCCATAGGGGTGGGGCAAACTGCCAATCCTAGGTCATGCCCACCCTAGTGTCCCTAGAGACTGTGCTGTGTCTGTCTGTAGCCTACCCCCCCCAAACACATACACTTTTGCAGGGATGGTTCACAAACTCATAGACCTCCATGAGTTTGTTTGTTGCCAAGTAAGTCCCTGCAGTCACACAGGCTTCCACTGGGGCAGTGTGTAAACTCACAGTCTAGAAAAGCACTACTCGGGTCCTGCAGGAATTGTCTGTAGTTTCTAGGTCCCCACAGGTCAGGTGCAGCCACTGGAGTTTGCTGGGTGGTTTGGAAAGGTGGTCCGGAGATTTGCAGTGGTCTTGATGAGGCAGGATATAGCCAAAGGGTCCTTGAAAGAAGGGCCTGCTGTTTCTTTTGGTACTGCTGAGTTCAACTGCAGCCACAGGAGTTCTCTGGGTGGTTTGGCTGGGTGGCCTGAGAAGTCACATCTTGAGGTATTTGAGTGTGGAGAGAAGGATGCAATTGCTTTTTGTGTTGGTTTTCTGCAATCACTGGCTTGACAAGATTTAGTTTCTTTACTGGAGTTGATCTATGAGAGCTGCTGGATCCCAGCAGCTGCCAGTCCTGGTGCAAGCTCACCAGAGAGGTATGGAGTGGTTTTTCTTTTTCTTTTTTTTTTTTTTTAGTTCTCCACTCTCTGTGCTGCCTCCAATTCAACCATGTTTTGACTATCTTTCTTCTGTTGCTTTCTGAATGCTTTTCTTCTCTTGCCAAGAAGTCTTCCCCCTGGTTGATTTCCAAGTCTTGGAGCAGCCAAAATGCATTGCCTTTCTCTATCTTTCATCCCCCTCTAAAGCTGTTTTCTCTATGCAAAAATTCTTCTGTCTGAGCTCACATGTTCTTCAGTTTTTTTTTCATTTTACTTTTTATTGGTGTATATTATTATATAGAATAATGGGATTCACTGTGGCTTATTTATTCATGCATGTAACATAATTTGATAAATATCATTCCCTCAAACCTTCCTTACCCTCCCCGCCCCATCCTCTTCCTCCATACTAATGGTATCACTTCTACATTCATGATACATTCATGATGACCTTTTTTGTCCCTCTCTAGCTTTCATATATGAGAAAAATGTACAATTATTGTCTTTCTGAATCTGGCTTATTTCACTTAATATGATGCTCTCCAGTTCCATTCATTTTCCTGCAAATGACATATTTTTGTTTTCCTTTATGGCTGAATAATACTCAATTGTGTATATATACCAGATTTTATTTATCCATTCATCTGTTGATGGATACCTAGGCTGATTCTATAACTTGGGTATTATGAATTGTGCTGTGATAAACATGGTACACATGCATCTCTAAAGTATGCTGACTTTAATTCTTTTGAACAAATACCAGACTGAGATCATTGAATCGTGTGGTAGTTCTAGTTTAGTTTTCTGAGGATTCTATACTGATTTCCAGACTGTCTATACTAATTCATATTCCTGCTAAAAGTGTATAAGAGTTCCCTTTCCCTTGCATCCTCTCCAGAATTTATTGATTTTTATTTAATATATTTAAAATACTTTTATTAGAGCATTGCAATTATATATCATAGTGACGGTCTATATGATAAAAACATATATGCACACAGCTCTTGGTGTATTTCCTTTCACACCTGTGCTGCTCCCCTTTCCTCCTTCCCTATACATGTTAGTGAAAAAATTGATAGTAATACTTTTATATATTGCCATAGTATGATATAAACTATTTCCTTCCTCAATTCTCTTTTCTTATTCCCTAACCCCCTTTCTACTCTTCTACAGGTCCCTCTCCACATTATTTAGTCACTTATGTTTCTTATTTTCTCTCCACCTTCCACATATAAGAGAAAACATACAACTTCTGATTTTCTGAGACCAGCTGATCTCACTTAGCATAATATTCTCTAGTTCCATCCATTTTTCTGCAAATGACATAATTTTGTTCTTCTTTATGGCTGAGTATATTCCATTGTGTGTATGTATCACATTTTGTTTTATCCATTCATCTATTAATGTACACCTGGTTTGGTTCCATAATTTGGCCATTGTGTATTATACCAACGAGTGGTATAGCTGTGTCACATGGTAGTTACATTCCTAGTTTATTGAGGAACCTCCAAACTGTTCTCCACAGTGGTTGTATTAATTTACAATCTTACCAACAGTGTATAAGAGTTCCTCTCTCCCCACATCCTCACCAGCATTTGCTAGTTTGCATTCTTGATGCTTGCCATTCTAACTGTAGTTACATGGAATCTCAGTATAGGTTTGATTTTTTATCTCCCTTATTGATAAGGATGTTGAATATTTTTTCATATATTTATTGGCTATTTGTATTTCTTCTTTTGAGAAGTGTCCATCCAGTTGAATTTCCCATTTTTAATTTGGTTATTTGTTTCTTTTAGTGTTAAGGTTTTTGAGCTCTTTATATGTTCTAGATGTTAGTCTTCCATCAGAGGAGTACCTGGCAAGGATTTTTCCTATTCTGTAGGTTCTTTCTTTAGACTCTTAATGGTTTTCTTTGCTGTGAAGAAGCTTTTTTTTTTTTTTTTTTGCGGTACTGGGGATTGAATGCAGGGACGGTCTACCTCCACGCTACACCCCCAGCCCTATTTTTTTTTATGCTTTATTTTGAAACCAGGTCTCACAAAGTTGGGGAGGGCCTCACTAAATAGAGAGAGAGAGAGAGAGAGAGAGAGAGAGAGAGAGCACGTGCGCACGCGCGCACGCGAGTGCTGAGGTTGGCTGAGAACCCGGATCTTCCGGTCTCCGCCTCCCAAAGTACTGGGATTACAAGTGTGCGCCACCACGCCCAGCTAGGAAGCTTTTAATTTTACGGAAGTTTATTTATTGATTGCTACTTTTATTTCCTGAGTTTTGGGGGTTTTACTGAGAAAGTCCCTACCAGTGCCTATAGTTAGAGAATTCATCCTACATTTTCTTCTAGTAGTTGAAAATTCTGCTCTAATTTCTAGATCTTTGATCCATTTTGAATTGACTTTTGTGCAGTGTGAGGGACAGGGATCTAGTTTCATTCTTCTACAAATGGATATCCAATTCTCCCATCATGATGTATAATTACAATGCACCAATTAAAAAATGGTGTAAGCCTACTGATTTTTCCATTTCAATGTTTTATTCTAAATGTAGCTTTTCCTAGCTGATGATGATAAATGAAGCTGTTAAAAATCATTAATTAAGTAGGGAAACTGCTTCCCTTAAAAATTGGTAAAGTTTGTTTGTTGATACTTAAACTTTGGGTTACTATAAAACAGTAAATAGTAAAATCTACCCCCTTCCAATTTCAGCTCTTCTTCTGTTGCAAAAATATTTATAAAAATATATTCTGAGTGCAAAAGAAACAAACAAGGAAGAAAAGAAAAAATAGGTTTGCAAGTATTTTATTAAGGATTGTTGCATCTATATTTATCAAAGATATTGGCAGTCAATTTTCTTTTCTTGATGCATCCTTGTCTGGTTTTGGTACCAGGGTGCTACTACAGTGATACTAGCTTCATAGAATGAGTTTAGAAGTATTTCTTTCCTTACTATTTCATGGAATAATATGAGGGGTTTGGTGCTGATTTTCTTTAAAGGTATGGTATAATTTAACCATGAATCTGTCCATTTCTGAACTTTTCTTTGTTAGGGTTTTATTAGTACTTTGATCTCATTTCTTACTGTTTTATTTTGGTGTTCTATGCTCTCTTAGTTCAATTTTGTAGATTGTATGTTTCAAAAAATTATCTACTTCTTCTAGGTTTAACAATTTATTGGAATATAAGCTTTCAAAATAGTCTCTAATGATCTTCTGGATTTCTATGGTGTTTTTTGTAATATTCATATTTTTGCCTATTTTATTAATTTTAATCTTCTTTTGGTTAGTTTGGCTAAGGGGTTTTCAGTTTTCTTTTTCTTTTCAAAGAACCAACTAGTTTTTCTTGCTGTAAATTCTTTCTTTCTTTTTTTTTTGTGGTACTAGGTATTGAACCCAGGGAAATTCTACCTCTGAGCTAACCTGTAGCCCTATTTTATTTTTTATGCTGAAACATGGTCTCACTAAGTTGCGGAAGTCCTCACAAAGTTGCTGACACTATGTGGAGAACCTGTGATCCTCCTGTCTCAGCCTTCCAAGTACTGGGATTACAAGTGTGCACCATCACATCTGGCTCTTGCTGTGAATTTCAATTTTATTCCATTATGACCTGATAAGATAAAAGAAATTATTTCTTTTCTTTTTTTGTATTTGCTAAAACTTGCTGTGTGATCTAATACACGATCTATTTTGAAGATAGTTCCATGAACATCTGAAAAGAAATTTTATTCACATGTTGTTGGATAAAAATTTCTCTAGATGTCTGTTAAGTCCACTTGATCTATATTGTAACTTAACTCTGTAGTTTCTTTGTTAAAGTCACCCACTATTATTGTATTAGGGACTATTTGTCCTTTTATGTCAAGTAGTGTTTGTTTTATGAAATTGGATGCACTGATATTCAGGGTGCATATATCTATAATATTTTCTTGTTGGATTGCTCTTTTTACCAATATCTAATGACCTTTTTTTCTCTTCTAATTTTGGATTTATGTCTGGTTTGTCAGATATGAAAATAACTACTCCTGCTTGCTTTGATTCCATTGGCATGGAATGTCTTTTTATATCCTTTCACTTTCAGTCTATGAATGTCTTTGCCAGCAAGATGTTTTTTTTGTAGACAACATAGAGTTCAGTGCTGCTTTTTATTCCAATCTTCCACTCTATTATTTTTAATTGGATAATTGAGACCATTTACATTCACTGTTATTATGGAGGTATGTATTACTTCCTGTCATTTAAATTTTTGATGTTTGCTTCATTCTTAATTTTTATTTGCTTATCTGCTCTTCTTATGAGATTAGTTCCTTTCATTGCTCTCTTTTATATTTTTATCTTTTTCTGTGTGTAGGATTACTTTAAGTATCTTCTGCAATGCTGGCTTAGTGGTCATGAATTACTTTTGTTTGTGTCTATCTTGGAAGATTTTATTTCTCCTTCAGTTTTGAAGGATATATTTCTTTGATATATCAGTCTAGGTTGGTGATTATTTTCTTTCAGGGTTTGAAATACATCATTCCAAACTCTCTTGTCCTTTAGAGTTTCTGTTAAGAAATCTGCAGTTACTCTGATAAGTTTACTTTATAAATGACTTAGCACTTATTTCATAAAGTTTTTCAAACCCTTTTTGTTCTGGATTTTTGGCATTTTAAATAAGTCACAGAGAAGTTCTTTTCTGATCATATCAATTTGGAGTTATAAATGCTTTCAATACCTGCATGTCCATTTTATTCACAAGATTAATGATGTTTCCACCATTATTTCTCTGAATAGTTTTCTATGCTACTAGCCTGTATCTCCACTCCTTTCCAAGGTCTATGAGCTTATTTGGTCTTTTCATGTTCTCCCAGGGCTTTTCTTTCATAGTGTCTTACTTTTTAAAATTACTATCTGAGTGTTCTAGTTCACCCAGCTTATCTTCAACTCCTGATACTCCTTCTTCTGTTCGATCTTGTCTATTGGAGACTCCATTTGATTTTTTATTTTGCTTATTGGCTTTTCATTTCCAAGATTTGTGTTTGGTTCTTTTTCTGAATCACTGTCTCTTTATTGATATGTTTTTTCATATATTGTCTTCATTATTGCACTCCTTGTTTATTTAATTCAATGGTTATTTTAACAATCAACATTTTGAATTCTTCATATAGTATTTCCTCCACTTCAATATATTTGGATTCAGTTATTGGGGAGTTATGAATTTTTGGAGGTGTTTTATTACCTTTTTTCTCATGTTTCCTGTGTGTCTATGTTTAGATTTATGCATATTTGGGGGTGGATATCTCTTCTACTGTTATGTGAAGGACTTTTTAAGGAGCTTCTTTCTCTTTTTAAGGTATCCCAGGCTGAAGATATATCTCAATGTCAAAGCACTCATTCAATGTGTTCAAAGTGGTAGGTTCAATCCTCAGCATTGCTTTGAGAGGAGAGAATAATCATGAATAAGAGCAACAGTTTGAAAGTGAACCATATGCTAACATACAATAAAAGTGTATTGAAAATGTTCTCTACAACTCTAATAAGCAAGGAGAAGAATTGGGGAGTAATAATATGGAATAGGCTGAAAAGTTAGACAGTAGAGAATGTAAAATCAATATTAAGAAATCTCCATACTGATTTCCAAAGTGGCTGTACTAGTTTGCAGTCCCACCAGCCCTGTAATATGGTCCCTATTTCCCCACATTCTCACCAACATTTATTATTATTTGTGTTCCTGATGATTGCCATCCTAACTGGAGTGAGATGGATTTTCAGTATAGTTTTGATTTGCATTTCCCTGATTGCTAAAGATAATGAACATTTTTTAAATATATTTGTTGGCCATTTGTATTTCTTCTTTTGAATACTGTCTATTCAGTTCAGTTGCCCATTTTTTTAATTGGGTTATTTGTTTTTTTTTTAGTGTTAAGCTTTTTAAGCTCTTTATATATTCCAGTATTAGGTCTTTGTCATATGTGTAGGTGATAAAGATCTCCCATTCAGTAGGCTCTCAGTAGAATCTTGATGGTTTCCTTTGCTATGCAGAAGCTTTTTAATTTAATGCTATCCCATTCATTAATTCTTGTTTTAGTTTCCTGGGTTTTCAGGGTCTTATTGAGGAAGTTTCTACCTGTACCTTTATGTTGGAGTGTTGGTCTTATATCCTCTTCTAGCAGTTTCAAAGTTTCTGGTCTAACACTGTTGGTGGTACTGCAAACTAGTACAGCTGCTTTGGAAATCAACATGGAGATTTTTCAGAAGATTGGGATTGGAACTACCATATGACCCAGAGATAGCACTCCTGGGCATTTTCCCAAAGGAAATGAAATCAAAATATAATCAGACTTGCATAACCATGTTCATATCAACAAAATTTATAATAGCCAAACTATGAAATCAGCCTAGATATCCATCAATAGATGAATGGATCACAAAACTTTGGTATATACACACAATGGGATTTTACTCAGCCATAAAGAATGAAATTACACCATTTACACGAAAATGAATGGAACTTGAGTATATTATGCTAAATTAGTACACTTAGTTCCAAAGAATGAGTAGATGTATCTTCTCTCTTATATGTGGAAGCTTAAAGAGAGATTCAGAAATAAGGGCAACATCAGACAGATGAGCAGACTCCAGGGGAATGACTGAGATTGATTAGGGAGGGAAGGGAGGAGACAGAGCCATAAAGAATGCATAGTACAAGTAATGCCATGAACATTTACAAAATTGCCCATTCCAGTCTCAAAGACTTGCAGGGTAAGGGAGGGGACCTGGTGGGGAGGGTAACAAGAGTTGTGTGCATGCATTTTTATAACACTCTGTACCCCAGTATGATGTAAAATTACAATGCACCCAGTAAAAAATTAAAAAATCAATATTAAACTCTGTAGAACATAAGAAAAGGAAAATAAAATCAAAGGAAAGGAAAAAAGGAAGGAGGGAAGAGACAGAAGAAGAAAAATGAGAAAGAATGACAAAGTAAAATGAGAGAGTATAAAAATGAGAAAGAAGAAAAAAGAATGAATCCAATGAAGGAATTAAAAGGTAGAGTGCAGGAGACATCAGAAGAAAAATGAGAAGAGAAAGACAACATTAAATGGGAGAGTATAAAAATTAAAAGAAAGAAAGGTAGAATAAATACAATTAATAAGGTATACAAGAAGGAAAAAACACTTAAAATTATAAAAGCATGTGATAAGTAATTAAGGGAATGGAAACAAACCAGCACAGAAGATGATACCAGCAGAATAAAAAAACTAACATTTAATAGACTGAAATTTCTCCTTGATTAGATTTTTAATGTGAAGAGACTTTTAGGGTCTTCCAGATTTGGAATCCACAGGTATTGGGGGTGTGGCAAATGTTTAAGACTGGGAGGTTTCTCTGGGCAGGGAGAAACCGGCACTGTGCTTGGGTGGAGCATTATAGATTTATTTTTTTCCCCATGTTTAGATCAGCATACTACTTCAAAAACTGCACAGAACTCAGGCTCTGGCACCTGCTCACACAGTCCTCATGCTGCGCAATTCCAGCGCTCACATTTGTGACTTTGGTAGCATCATGGCACCTGGGAGATGGTGAGCTTTCTGGTGGCACACAGGGAATGTCCCTCTGTGTCTGTCCCCCAGGGGCCAGATTCCTTCCTGGTATGGGTGGCTACTTTATGTGTGCCTGCGGAAAAAAACAGTGCAAGTGTTAACACAGCACTCTCCTCACCCTTCTCTCTGGTGCTGACAAGGTGGCCCTAGGAGCCGTGCACTGGGCTCAGGTGCCAGAGAGCTTCCTGCTTCTGCAGAGGAAATGGTGCTGCAGAGACCTGGGCCTGGTAGGCTGAATCCTTCCTGGCACTGGCAACACATGCTCACAGATGGTGTGTGGTGTGAGGAAGGTGAGGCCCTCCTCTCCTTCCATTTCCGGTGGGATGTAGATCTCTGTGGCCTCCAGCTGGCAGCGATATATAGATATTATTTAGCTTGTCAAAGGCATTCCCCCTGACAGTATTTGCTGCTATCTCAGAGGAGATTAAGATGCAGGAGTTTAGAGAAGTGGAATGCTTCTCATTCACCAGCCTTCGCAGCTCCTATATCAGCTGAGTTCACCCTGATTTGCTCTTCTACCACTGCTTTCCAAGCAGTTTCTTCAGCTTTGCCTGTCTTTTCCTTTGTGTCACCCCTGCCCCCTGCTCTGGGCAGGTGGGGATGTAGGTTCAGAACTGATAAACTCTTTCTCAGTCTCTAGACCAGTAACCAGCATCTCTGAGTCTGTCCAAGTCTATGTCAGTCTAATGTTGAGCCTCGCTGTACTCCCTCTGTACCCACCTTACTGGGTAGCTGTTTTCCAGTTGTTTTGATTCTAAACCGTGGAGGAGCAGGATCCTGTAGCCTGATTTTACTCTGCCACCTTGATCGTTTTAATTTCTTTTCTTGATAATGGGCATTCAGGGGTCATATTCTCCTTTGTGACCTATATTTCTACCTCTATCATAAAACTGTATTTTCCAATCCTTCCTAATCCTTTTGGAGGATGGACCCTCCTGGTTGGAAGCAAGTGCACTACATAGCAATCAAAGCAGCACAGCATCTCAATTTCTAGAGGCCAGAACCTCGAGCTACATCAGGAGATTTCTTTCTAACATTTCCTAACCTGGATTTCCTTTTATACCATTGTGACAACCAGATAGAGTGGATGAGTGACTATAAAAACATTTATCAACATCAACCAACTTGTATATCTTTGAGGATTTGCCCTACTTGCCTGATATCCAGTTGGGATTGGACTGTTTTTTTAATAATAGTTTGTATCTTCCTTTCTTCCATATGATAGGAATATGAAAATGTCTTTTCAGCATTTACCATACAAGAGGTAGATTCTAGGTGGTATATGATAGTGGTTTATGTTTGCATCTTTGTGTTGTAGAAGGTTTCTCATATATTGCCAACATTGCCAATGTGAGCCTCATAATCATATTACAAAGTAATTTCTGATACACTTATTTTACAGATAAATAAAAGGAAGGAGTGAGGAGAGAGAGAGAGAGAGAGAGAGAGAGAGAGAGAAGTAGTTGCTGGCGAGTGGGTTTCAGACTCAAGTTTTTTGATTGCTACTACACCCAGTGTATTCTCCACTACTGTTTAACCCTTTCAGTGAGCCATTGTGCTAGTCTTCAAGAAGCTTCTTGCCTACTCAGAATAACTACTTAGTTAGTATGTGATAAGTGCTTTGTAGAGATAGAGCAGTGTGGCGGATTTTTTTTTTTTTTGTACTTGGGATTGAACCCAGAGGCATTCTACCTCCAAGCTACACCCTTAGCCTAATTTTATTTCTTATTTGGAAACAGGATCTCACTAGGTTGCTGAGAGCCCCACTAAGTTGCAGAGGCTGGCTTTGAACCTGTGATCCTCCTGTCTCAGCCTCCCATGTACTGGGATTACAAGCATGCATCACCACGCCCGGCTTTTATGTTGTGGAAATCTGCAGGATGTGTGTGTGCTTGTCCAAATCAAGACATAACAAAATATGAAAACCATTGACATTTTTTATTTTTTTTGCGGTACCGGGGATTGAATGCAGGGGCGTTCTACCTCCGCGCTACGCCCCCGGCCCTATTTTTTATACTTTATTTTGAAACCGGGTCTCACGAAGTTAAGGAGGGCCTCGCTAAGAAGAGAAAGAGAGAAAGAGAGAGAGAGAGAGAGAGCTGAGGCTGGCCGCGAACCCGGATCCTCCGGTCTCCGCCTCCCAAAGTACTGGGATTACAAGCGTGCGCCACCATGCCCGGCCCATTGACATTTTTTAAGAAAGATGTATCTCATGAAATAGGTATTGGTATGTGTAGAATTTGAAAAATAGAGATGGATGGAATAAGTTGGTAGACAGTCATGGTGGGAAACAAATAATTGTCCAGTTTGACTGACAGAAAGTGAACATAGGGGTTTGGTGGGGGACAAGTGGGGATCTGTGGCATTTTTCAGGAAGGGCCTACGATACCATGGTGAGGATTGTGTCCTGAAGTTGTTTCTTATTGATAGGAGTCTTGGTTTGATTGTGGAGAGTGTATTAGATATAATGATAGTGGATTTATTCTTTTCCTTGGTTGAAGAATGTTGGGATTGACATGTAGAGCCTTTGAGTAAGAGAATGACTAAGTTGCTCTTGCTTATGATATTCCAGGCAGCATTTACATGCTCTCGAGGGGAAGAGTTTGGAATGTCTCGACATTTGTGTAATCCAGAGCTCTTGTTTGTACTTCATATATGCATTCTTTAAAGTAGTCACTGGGGAAGAGTTCAGTTTTGCTATTAAGACCCCTCACTGGGATTTTAATTAAAGATAATGTATTTATGTACAAAGAAGATTATTAGAAATTAATGACACAATTTAAACTTCACAGGAAGAGCTTTATAATTTTCAATAACCTGTTTTTTTTAATATGAGTTTACACTATTTTCACTTTATTTATTTTTTACCTAAAGCTTTTGTAAGGCTCTTTTCTTTTTCTTTTTTTTTTTTTTTTTGCAGTACTGGGGATGGAACCCAGGGGCATTCTACCTCTGAGCTACACCCCCAACCCTTATTTTTTTATTCTTTATTTTGAAACAGGGTCTCACTAAGTTGTGGAAGGCCTCACTAAGAAGCAGAGGCTGGCCACGAACCTGGATCCTCCGGTCTCGGCCTCCCAAGTACTGGGATTACAAGCGTGATTGTATCAGTCAACTAGTTACTTTAAAACTTATCTCTTTAAAATAAACCATTATAATCAGATACTTGACTGACCATCACTTAACACAGGTAAAATGAACTCTTCAATCTAAAATGCAATTAAGCCTTCTTTTTTGTCTTCCTCCATTTCAGTGGGTACTCTTGTTTCTTTCCCATAGATTCAGGATTAAGCAATTCCTAGTGAAAAAACAAATGCAAAATCATCCCATCCCTCAATGAGTTCAAGATGCAAACTGGCAACTAAACATGGTATAAATCTAGGATGCTGGGCAAGAACCAATTTGAGATTGCAAAAGCAGCCCATAAGATAGTGAACAGTTTCGTGCTATATTGAGTCCGAGTTGAAAAGGCACTCTTAAAATATTTTGATGTAGTTTTTAAAAAAGAAAACTAGCAGATACTGAAGCTTTTAAATTTCTTTACATATATTGAATAAAAATTTAGAAATATAAGGGTGGGCCCTTTTGAAATAAAAATAAAATAGGAAACATTTTATTCAGTGGAATTCTTTCATAATCAAGTTAATCAATTGCAATAGACCTTTTGAAGATCAACTATTCCTTTTGACCTAGATTGGGTCTAGTTCTATTGGTACCTACTATTTCTAGACTTTAGTGGCAATATCAAGAAACTAGATTATCAAGTGGCAATATCAAGAAACCAGGGGCCTTCTACCTCTGAGCTACACCCCCAACCCTATTTTTTTTATTCTTTATTTTGAAACAGGGTCTCACTCAGTTGCAGAGGGCCTCACAAAGTTGCTGAGGCTGGCTGTGAACCTGTGATCCTCCTGTCTCAGCCTCCCAAGTACTGGGATTACAAGCATGTGCCACCACGCCCAGCTCAAGAAACTAGATTTTCAATATGTCACTTTAAATTTTGAGGAGTGGCTTGCAGTTTTTCTGAGAGCTAAAATTAGAAAATACATCATATGCTGGTACAATGCCATCTATCCCCGTTTGAAAAGAGTTTCAGAAAAGTTATTACATTTTATCATTATATCCAGAAACACCATGTTTATATTATTTGCAAACAAGAGATTATATCCATATCCTGATGTAAATTCATAGTATGATTTCTTTCCAAAATATAGTTTTTCTTGAAAGTGAAGGATTTTTTCGTAATTTTTTTATCTTTTATAAACATTCACAAGTATGTATGTATATATTCACTAAGTATATATGAATATATTTATGCATTTAAACAGTGACTCTCTAGTTTCTTGCACATGTAAAATGACATTTCTGAATTTTATATTCCATCTCAAATGATGATCTCATATTTGTGTATCCAAACAGAATTGCTCACCCGGGCTCTAGATTCACACATCCGATTTCTTCTTTGACATCTTCACTTGAAGGTCTAATATGTATTTTAAGTTTAATGTTTCTATAAAGAATTATAGACTTTCTAGTCTCTACTACCATATTCCCAAATCTAATTTTCTCCAAGCCACTATATCTCAATAAATTATAGCAATCGCTTAGTCAAAATAAGAAGAAAAAAGAAATCACGAAGTCATTTTTATTATAATTATTAACATGACAGGCGTGGTGACGCATGCTTGTAATCCCAGTAGTTGGGAGACTGAGACAGGAGGATCACAGATTCGCGGTCAGCCTCAGCAACTTTCTGAGGCCCTCCACAACTTAGTGAGACCCTGTTTTGATATAAAAAAAATAAAATAGGGCTGGGGGTGTAGCTCAGAGGTAGAATGTCCCTGGGTTCAATCCTCAGTACCAAAAAATAAGTAAACAAATAAAAATAATAATTATTAACATGTACTAATTGTACAAATTGACGGGATGCATTTGATACTTCCATACATGCATACATTATGCTCTGTGTCCATCTGCTCTTTTTTTTTTTTTTTTTTTTTTT
>PVJS01049910.1:0-14516 GCA_004027185.1 Glis glis | reverse complement strand
GTTCTACCTTCACGCTACGCCCCTGGCCCTATTTTTTATGCTTTATTTTGAAACCGGGTCTCACAAAGTTGCGGAGGGCCTCACTAAGTAGAGAGAGAGAGGCAGGGAGAAAGAGAGAGAATGAGAGAGAGAGAGAGTTGAGGCTGGCTGCGAACCCGGATCCTCCGGTCTCTGCCTCCCAAAGTACTGGGATTACAAGAGTGCGCCACCACGCCTGGCTTTTATTCTTCATTTTGAAACAGGGTGTCGCTAAATTGCTGAGGGCCTTGTTAAGTTGCTAAGGCTAGTTTTGAATCTGTGATCCTCCCGTCTCAGCCTCCCAAGTACTGGGATTACGGCCTGCACCACCATGCCCTGCTTGATATATATTTGGGTGGTTATATATTCTTATGTCTCATTTCAACTATCCAATAAACTATAAACAATAATTTTTTTTATGCGGTACTGGGGATTGAACCCAGGGACATTTTACCTCCGAACTACACCCCCAGCCCTATTTTTTTGTTCTTTATTTTGAAACAGGGTCTTACTAAGTTGCAGAGGGCCTCACTAAGTAGCTGAGGCTGGCCACGAAACCGGATCCTCCGGTCTCAGCCTCCCAAGTACTGGGATTACAAGCGTGCGCCACCACGCCCGGCTAAACAATAAATTTTGACATATTTATCATTAGACCATATCTTAGGTACAGGTAGGCCATCTCCACTTTATGGTTTATTTAATGGGTTCCAACAAGTTTATCCCTTCTTCAGCATATTCCCCCATGTGCTGGCTGATGTCTAAAATTCCATTTTGAAATGTATAGTAGTTATTTGTTAATTAGTATTACTTCATCACCAATTATGTTTATTTTGTGTTAACCTTGCAATATCTAGTTTTTAAAAACAAGATAGGTAAAATTGGTCAGCTCAGCATTAAATTTATAATTGCACAGGCCAGGCGTGGTGGCAGATGCTTGTAATCCCAGTACTTTGGGAGGCGGAGACCGGAGGATCCGGGTTCGCGGCCAGCCTCAGCTCTTTCTCTCTCTCTCTCTCTCTCTCTCTCTCTCTCTACTTAGTGAGGCCCTCCGCAACTTCGTGAGACCCGGTTTCAAAATAAAGTATAAAAAAATAGGGCCGGGGGCGTAGCGCAGAGGTAGAACGCCCCTGCATTTAATCCCTGGTACCGCAAAAAAAAAAAAAAAAATATATATATATATATATATATATATAATTGCACATTACCAGTATCAATGATACATTATAGCTGGATAAAATTTTATGTCATTAATAATTTTATTTCACATATAGGAAGGCAAACTCCAACCTTAATGAGTCTTGGTTAAGACACTTTGATTCATCTGTCTCTTCTTTCTTTCTCTCTCTTTTTTCTTTCTTTCTTTCTTTTCCTTCCTTCCTTCCTTCCTTCCTTCCTTCCTTCCTTCCTTCCTTCCTTCTTTCGTGGTACTGGGGATTGAACCCAGAGACATTTTACCTCTAAGCTATACTCCCAGCTCCCCCTTTTTTCTGTTTTAAAACAATGCCTCCCTAGATTGCTGAGGCTGGCCTTCAACCTACGATCCTCCTGTCTGAGACACCCAAGTATTGGGATTACAGGCGTGCACCACCATGCCCAGCTGGACACTTCATTTTTTGTGGTACTGGGGATTGAACCCAGAGGGATGCTATCTCTGAGCTACACCCCCAGCTCTATTTTATATATATATATATTTTTTGCGGTGCCGGGGATTGAACCCAGGGGCATTTTACCTCCGAGATACATCCCCGGCCCTATTTTTTATACTTTATTTTGAAACCGGGTCTCACGAAGTTGCAGAGGGCCTCACTAAGTAGCTGAGGCTGGCCAGGAACCCAGATCCTCCTGTCTCAGCCTCCCAAGTACTGGGATTACCAGCATGCGCCACCACACCCGGCCTATTTTATATTTATTTTGAAACAGTGTCTCACTAGGTTGATGAGGGTCTTACTACTTGCTGAGGCTATTCTTGAACCTGCAATCCTCCTGACTCAGCCTCCCAAGTACTGGGATTACAGGTGTGGGCCACTGCGCCTAACTGGACACTTTAATTCTTATACGCTTTGTGTGCAAAGGCACCTGTCGGCATGTTCCTGTGTTACCACTATCTTCCTGGGTTCTGGATACCCAGTACTCATTCTTCAAGGTCCAGATCCAAGAAACACGGAAGTGCAGAATACTCCTCAGAGTAAAATAGAGAGTTAGTGACCAACCTACATGTTCTACAGTAGAGGATTAATTAAATGATAGGTGGTACTTTCTTATTATGGAATACTATGTAACCATCCTTATTATTTTTGATAGTTTAATGACAGAGGTAAATGCTCATGACATGAACTCATTTCACACACACACATCTGTAGAATATTAACAGTGGTTTTCACTTGGTGGTGGGGTAGAAAGTTATTTTTATTTTCTTTTAGATGCTTTTCTATGTTTTAAAAATTCTCCACAATGAATCTGCTACTTTTAGAATTAAGAAGAAAGCCTATAAATTATTCTTTAACTTTTGAAAGATCCCGCTCCAATGTTTTCTTTCTGGGGTCTTCACCAACAGGCCAACGGGGGCTATTTGTTCCCCCTCCATGTTCACCTAACACTCACTATTTATCCCCCCAACTGCTCTCCACTCAGAGCCAGGGTGATCTTCCTAAAAAGTAAATCTTACGACTCAGCAACCACACTCCGAGGTATATACCAAGAAAAATGAAAATATATGTCCATTCAAACACCTGTGCACAAATGTCCACAGTGGCATTATTCATAATAGCCAAAAAGTAGAGCTCAAATGTCTATAACTGATAAAGGGGCAAATAAAATATGGTGTATCCTTACAATGGATGGTAAGCAAATCATTGTATGTCTACATCCCAGTCCTCAGAACTATGTTATATTCCATAGTGAAATGCCAGGCGTGGTGGCGCGCGCTTGTAATCCTAGTACTTGGGAGGGTGAGACCGGAGGATCCGGGTTCGTGGCCAGCCTCAGCTACTTAGTGAGGCCCTCCGCAACTTAGTGAAACCCTGTTTCAAAATAAAGAATAAAAAATAGGGCTGGGCTGTAGCCCAGAGGTAGAATGCCCCTGGGTTCAATCCCTGGTACCGCAAATAAATAAATAAATAAATAATAAATAAATAAATAAATATATATATATATTCCATAGTGAAAGGGAATTAAAGTAGAGGATTGAATTAAGATTGCTAATCAGAGCCGGGCGTGGTGGTGCACACTTGTAATCCCAGTACTTTGGGAGGCAGAGACCAGAGGATCCGGGTTCGCGGCCAGCCTCAGCTCTCCCTCTCTCTCTCTCTCTCTCTCTCTCTCTCTCTCTCTACTTAGTGAGGCCCTCTGCAACTTCATGAGACCCGGTTTCAAAAAAGTAAAGTATAAAATAAATAGGGCCGGGGGTGTAGCATGGAGGTAGAACGCCCCTGGGTTCAATCCCCGGTACCGCAAAAAAAAAAAAAAAAAAAAGATTGCTAATCAGCTGACCTTAAAATAGGGAGATTATGTCAGGCACGGTGGCACATGCCTGTAATCTTAGTACTTGGGAGGCTGAGACAGGAGGATCGCAGGTTTGCGAACAGCCTCAGCAACTTAGTGAGGCTTTCTGCAACTTAGTGAGACCCTATTTCAAAATAAAGAATAAAAAATAGGGCTGGGGTGTATCTTGGAGGTAGAATGCCTCTGGGTTCAATCCTCAGTACCATAAAAAAACAAAAACATAGGGAGATTATGTCGGGCATGGTGGCGTATGCCTGTAATCTTAGTACTTGGGAGGCTGAGACAGGAGGATTGAAGGTTTGAGGTCAGCCTCAGTAACTTAGTAAAGCTCTGTTTCAAGAAAAAAAAAAAACAACAAAATAGGAGGTAGAACACTCCTGGGTTCAATCCCCAATACCACCAAAAAAAAAAAAAAAATCCCAGATTTCTTTTTTTTTTTTTTTTGCAGTACTGGGAATTGAACCCAGGGGCATTCTACCTCAGAGCTACACTCTCAGCCCTTTTTATTTTTTGTTTTGAAACAGGGTCTCGCTAGGTTGCTGAGAGTCTCACTACTTGCTGAGGCTGTCCTTGAACCTGCCATCCTCCTGTCTCAGCATCCTAAGTACTGGGATTATAGGCATGTGCCACCACACCCAGCTCTAACACCAGATTTCTGACCTATAGAGCTGTAAGATAATAAATTGCATTGTTTTAAGTTTATTTGTTACAGCAACAATACAATGCTAAATAAAATATTATTCTTTTTTATACTTTTACTAGTGCATTGGAATTATACATCATAGTGCGGCTCAGTGAGATATAAGCACACATGCACACAGCTCTTGGTGTACCTCCCTCTGCATCCTGCCTAGCTCTCCCTCCTCCTTCCCATGCATGATAGCACAACCGGCAGTAAGACCTTTATATACTGCCAAAGCATTATTATTCAATAATAAAAAGGAACAACATGGAAAAACCTTGAAAACATTGTGCTAAGTCAATGAATTCAATTCACAAAAGCCCACATAGAATTCCACTTACACGCAATGTCCAGAATAGGCAAATCTATAGTGATAGAAGGATCTTGGTGGCTGCTTATGGTTGGGGGTGGAAGTGACTGTTAATGGGTAGAGAGTTTAATTTGGGGGTGATGAAATATTCTAAAATTGATTGTGATTATGTGCATATATGAGCATATCACTATGAATCTCACTATTATGTATAATTATAATGCACCAGTAAAAATAAAAATTAGATAAATTTGATTGTGGTGATGGAAGCACATTCAGCGAATACACAAAATTGTATGGTATGTGAATTATATTTCACTAAGGTACATACACACATTTATGAGTGTGTGTGTGTGTGTTTATATTCTTTTTTTTTGTGTGTGTGTGGTACTGGGGATTGAAACCAGGGGCATTCTACCTCCAAGCTACACCCCCAGCCCTATTTTTTCTATTCTTTATTTTGAAACAGGGTCTCACTAAGTTGCAGAGGGCCTCACTAAGTAGCTGAGGCTGGCCGCGAACCCGGATCCTCTGGTCTCAGCCTCCCAAGTACTGAGATTACAAGCGTGCACCACCAAGCCTGGCCCAAAAAGTGTTTTAATGAATTAGTTTCTTGATTATCCTCTTCATTGTATTGTAAATTATGTGTTTGTATTTTTGACTCTTCAATAGACTGTGAACTCCTTAATCTTATTCAGGAGAATAAGACTCAGGCAACACAATTCTAAGTATATAATAGATATTTTATAATAGAATGGATGGGTATGTATTATACATAGTCATTTTCAGACCCCTTAACAATTTTTTTGGCTGGAACTACCCAGAATACAGTTAAACCATGGCTAGTGTACGGTTTTGATTTTTTATGGCACTGACATTTTTTTTTTTTTTTTTGCGGTACCAGGGATTGAGCCCAGGGGCGTTCTACCTCTGAGCTATACCCCCGGCCCTATTTTTTATACTTTATTTTGAAACCGGGTCTCACGAAGTTGAGGAGGGCCTCACTAAGGAGAGAGAGAGAGAGAGAGAGAGAGAGAGAGAGAGAGAGAGAGAGACAGGGAGAGAGCTGAGGCTGGCCGCGAACCCGGATCCTCCGGTCTCTGCCTCCCAAAGTACCGGGATTACAAGCGTGCGCCACCATGCCCAGCTGGCACTGACATTTTAATGGCTTTATGAAAGCCCCAAAATGTGTTTTTTATGAGAATATTTGCTGCAAGTATGATTTGAACGTATAGGTACAGATCAACAATTTGGTTTATCTAATTCATAAAGAAACATTTCATTCTACAGAGAAATATGACTTGTTAAATAACACGCTCAAGTTGATTAAAACACACATAGTTAATTTAACAACTGAACATCTTCCTTAACAGACACGGATTCTAAACAATGAGTCATTGTGTGCAGGATACAATTGAGTCCCTGGCCCCGAGTAGAATGCACTGGTCCATTATTCGAACACAAAGCCTGTTAGAATGTGCATGTCTGGTGCATATTAAGCGCTGACATTCAGGGGTCAGGTGGAGCAGTGTTTTATAAATGCAACCAGCCTTTATTATAGAAGCAGTAACAAATACTTTCACAGAAATAATCTCCATGCTCATCATATCACAGTGTTTATAGCTTTCAAATCTGAATACCCATCTGGATAATCAATGTGTGTGTGTGTGTGTGTGTGTGTGTGTGTGTGTGTGTGTGTGTGTCTGGGGATTGCCTCCAGGGGCATTCTACCTCTGAGCTACACCCCCAGCTCCATTTTATTTTTTTATTTTGAAACAGGGTTTCACTAAGTTGCTTAGGGCCTTACTAAGTTGCTGAGGCTGTCCTCGAGCCTGTGATCCTCCTGCCTCAGCCTCTCTGGGATTACAGGTGTGCACCACCACTCCTGGCTTGTATTTTCCATATAAAATGTAATAAAATGTTGATTTTTGAAAGCATTGTAAGAGACAATTGATTCATGAAAACTTGTTGGAAATAATATATCCATTTACAAATGAAGAACCATGTACCATAATTAATTAATTAATTAATTAATTCTGTGCTGTGCTGGGGATTGAACCCAGGGCCCATTCTTTCTTTCTTTCTTCCTTTCTTTTTTCTTTCTTTCTTTCTTTCTTTCTTTCTTTCTTTCTTTCTTTCTTTTTTGTGTGGTACTGGGGATTGAACCCAGGGGCATTCTACCTCTGAGCTACACCCCCAGCCCTATTTTATTTTTTATTTTGACACAGGGTCTCACAAGGTTGCTGAGAGACTTGCTATGTTGCTGAGGCTGGTTTTGAACCTGAGATTCTCCTGTCTCAGCCTTCCAAGTACTGGGATTACAGGTGTGCACCATCATGCCCTGCTAGGGCCCATTATTTCTGATTGAGGGTCAGATTCTAAAAGCCATTACTTTAGAGGGCAAAGCTGACCTTTATTTTCTGCTACTCTTTCTCTATATCAAAAGAAATAAAATCACATTTTTTATCACAGGGGGGTGCCAATTTTTGCCCTTTTTGATGTGCTTGGGGATGGCAGTTTGAACTAAAGAAACTGGGAGACTAATCCACTTCTCTTAACAGTTTTGGGCATGGTCTTACAAAGTTCTCTTAGACAAAACTAGCAGGTATTAGGGAAATTTAGGCTAGAAAAGATAGTGCAGGAGGGATGCATACATGCAGTAAATATGTAATCAAAGGAATTAAATGCTTCTGGTTTTGATAGTGCATAAAGAAAACAATAGCAGTTAAAAATTTATAAACTGGGTACCAGAATGCCTTTGTTGGCAGCTACAAGTGTGAGACCTCTGTAAAATTATCTGGATTCACAAGGAAGTTGGTAGTCGAAATTTATCTACACCACCCTATTCCTGACTGATGACTATCTGCTACCTCTAGTTACAGAACTTTGGCCTTCAGATATTTGGGGTTTCTGATCCCATGCCAAGAAAGCTCCTCATGGAGTCATTTGCTAGCCCCTCACGGCCTTCCCAACTCTGGACCAAACCTAATAACGCTTGACGCCTTGTGCTTGAAAGCATCCCAGCACCTACTTCTGAACTTCTCTACCTAGAATGATTCTGCAGGAACAACGTACTTCAATCTGACCTTCTTCAGTTATCTTTTAATATGGTTCTGGTAAGATTTAAGACTCAACTGGATCACTATGAAGAGTTCTGTTTAAATGCAATAAATATTTATTGGGCGGGATGGGGGGGGCACCAAGAGCTGTGTGCATGTATGTTAACACCAAACTGATACTCATTGCGATGTGAGACTACAATGCACCAATAAAAACATATTAAAAATATTTATTGGATGGATGGGTGGATGCATGGATGAATGCAAGAAGACAATATGGGTATCAGTTCATTTCAACCAGGCTGGTGGGGAGTCCTCACACGAGTTTTCCTGGTTCTTGGTTAGATCACCAGAATGCCCTCGTGCTGCCCTCTACTGGTAGCAGGGCCTCCTCGCAGGAGAAGTACTTGCAGAAAAACAAGTTTGAAAGTAAAATGAAAGTAAACACGGCGATTGGTCGTTCAGGTTCCGACGGCTTGTCGTCGCGTCTCCGCAGCTGGCTCGCTTGGACGGGAGTAGCATTTCACCTTGACTGTTTAGCACATGTACAAAGAACCCCAGCAGGGTTATATAAGTAGATGTCACTAGTCCGGGCACCGTATGGTGGGGCAGTTTCTCCTTGATATAATAAATGCCAAAGGTCTCTGTGTATTTTGAAACAGTGAGCCCATGATTTTTAAAAAGTGTGATGAGCTGTTTTAAAGAGAAAGCTTAACAATTTTACTGCTTTAGAACTCAGTTTTATTTTATTTTATTTTATTTTTTGGTAGTGGGGATTGAACCCAGTGGCATTCTATCTCTGAGCTACACCTCCCCCAGTCCTATTTTGTTATTTTTTAATTAATTAATTAATTTATTTATCTTTGTGGTACTGGGAATTAAACCCAGGGGCATTCTGCCTCTGAGCTACACCCCCAGCCCTATTTTTTATTCTTTATTTTGAAACGGTCTCACTAAGTTGTGGAGGGCCTCACTAAGTAGCTGAGGTTGGCCGTGAACCCATGATTTTCCTGTCTCAGCCTCCCAAGTACTGGGATTACAAGTATTTGAAACCAAGCCCAGCTCCAATTTTATTTTTTATTTTGAAACAGGGTCTCACTAAGTTGCAGAGGCCTCGCTAGGTTGCTAAGGCTGGTCTTGAACCTGTGATCCAGCCTTATTTTATTTTTCATTTTGAAACAGACTCTCACTAAGTTTCAGAGGGCCTCGCTGAATTGCTGAGGCTGGTCTTGAACTTGTGATCCTCCTGTCTCAGCTTCCCAAGTACTGGGATTACAGGTGTGTGCCACCACGCGTGGCTTGATGACTCCCTTTAAAGAATGTACTTTTCTTAGCTGGGCATGGTGGCGCATGCCTGTAATCCCAGTACATAGAAGGCTGAGACAGGAAGATTGCAGGTTCGAGGCCAGCCTCAGCAATTTAGCAAGGCCCTCAGCAATTTAGTGAGACTTTGTTTCAAAATAAAAATTAAAATAGGGCTGGGGGTGTAACTCAGAGATAGAGTGCCCCTGCGTTCAATCCCCAGCACCATAAAAAAAACGATGTACTTTTATTCTGTATAAATGCTGAAATCTTCATTGGTAAAACTTAGAACACAATTATATAAAAAAGTCTGTAAAGAACAGGAAACCAGGAGTATAAAATCAGGACTCGATGTAACGATAAACTGTTTTGTTAGTGAGGTTGTCCTGGCTGAAGGAGTTGAGACTGAGCCAGGCTCCTGGAGGGATTCGGAAACTCCTCCCTTAAGGACCTCATGTTTGCTCTAGGTGGAATGTTTGGGGACTGTCCAATGTGGGCCCAGGCGTATTTCCAATCTGAATGGGGCTGGAGGGTCTGAATGAGGGAGCGGGGTGGGTGGGGGTGGGGCAGGATCCAGGCCAGGGAGAAGGTGAAGGTGGGGGGTCGCAGGAGGACAGAAGCCTGGGGGGCCCGACTCCATCATTTGAGTGTTTGGGAACCATGACCCCAAGTCAAGTGTGAGGCTGTTCTTGAACCACCTAGAGCACCCACTTTGAAACAGGGTCTCACTAAATGGCCAAGGGTCTCACTAAGTTGTTGAGGCTGGCCTCAAACTTCCTGTTTAACCTCCCAAATACTGGGATTACAGGTGTGTGCCATCATGCCTGGCTAGTTGGTGGGTTTCTTTGTAGTCTTTTTTTTTTTTTTTTTTTTTGGTATTGGGGTCTAACCCAGAGACATTCTACTTCTGAGCTACACCTTTTTTTAAAATTTATTTCCTTCCTTCCTTCCTTCCTTCCTTCCTTCCTTCCTTCCTTCCTTCCTTTTCTCTCTCTCTCTCTCTTTCTTTCTTTCGATTGAACCCAGGGGCATTCTACCTCTGAGCTACACCTCCAACCCTATTTTATTTTTATTATGAAACAGGGTCTCATTAGGTTGATGAGAGTCTCTCTACTTGCTGACACTGTCCTTAAACCTGCGATCCTCCTGTCTCAGCCTCCCAAGTACTGGGATTACAAGCCTGTGCCACCATGCCTGGCTCCTCAGCCTTTTTTAAAAAATTTTAATTAATTTATTTATTTTTGTGGTACTGGGGATTGAACCAAGGGACATTCTACCTCCAAGCCACACCCCCAGTCTTTTTTACTTTTTATTATAAGTTTAATAATTTCATTGCTTTTGAACTTCAGTTTTGTAGGTTTTTTTTTTTTTTTTGGTCAGTGCTGGGGATTGAACTCAGGGCCCTGTGCATGCTAGACAGGTGCTCTACCACTGAGCTACATCCCCAGAAGAACTTCAGTTTTAATTTAATTTTTTTTGGGGGGGGAGAGACTGGGGATTGAACTCGGGGGCATTCTACCTCTGAGCTACTCTCCCAGCCCTTTTTATTTTATTTTTATTTATTTATTTATTTTTTGTGGTACTGGGGATGGAATGCAGGGGCGTTCTACCTCTGTGCTACACCCCCGGCCCTATTTTTTATACTTTATTTTGAAACCGGGTCTCACGAACTTGCAGAGGGCCTCACTAAGGAGAGAGAGAGAGAGAGAGAGAGCGAGCTAGCTGAGGCTGGCCGCGAACCTGGATCCTCCAGTTACTGAGGCTGTTCTCTAACCTGTGATCCTCCTGTCTCAGCCTCCCAAGTACTAGGATTACAGGCGTACGCCACCACGCCGGGCTTAATTTTTTATTTTGAAACAGGGTTTCGCTAGGTTGCTGAGGGTCTCGCTAATTTGCGGAGGCTGGCAAGTTAGCGTGGGAGCAAGCAGTCCACTGAGGAAGCGCTGCGTAGCCCCTGTGAGAAGCGAGGTGCCCGGTTAGTGTGAGCGCAGTCGAGCAGGGGGCAAGCGGCTGCGGAGGGCGGTTGTGAGCCAGGATTGGCCGCGTCTGCTGTAGAGAGATTCAGGGCAGAGATTACAGGTGCGCACCACCACGCCCAGCTGTTTTTGGATCTTAATAAAACCACTATCTCAGAACGTAATTATTAAAAATAAAATGTTTGAAGAGGTCAGGAGACCAGAAGTGTAAAGTAAGGAGTCTGTGTTGAGCCCGGTGTGGTGGTGCACGCTTGTAATCCCAGTACTTGGGAGGCTGAGACCAGAGGATCGCAGGTTCTGGGCCAGCCTCAGCTACTTAGTGAGGCCCTCTGCAACTTAGTGAGACCCTGTTTCAAAATAAAGAATAAAAAATAGGGCTGGGGGTGTAGCTCGGAGGTAGAATGTCCCTGGATTCAATCCCCAGTACTGCAAAAAAAAAAAAAAAAAAAAAAGGAGTCTGTGTTGGTTTGGTGCTTTGATAAGCACACACCAGGTGGTGATATTAAGGCTGCAGGAGGCCGGCAGAAATGCCCAGGAAGGACCAGGGAAGGAAGCAGGTGTGGTCAGGAAGTGCCCGCTAATTTTAAAATTCTTGAGATGGGCGTGGTGGCGCACGCTTGTAATCCTAGTACTTGGGAGGCTGAAATCGGAAGATCCAGGTTCGCAGCCAACCTCAGCTACTTAGTGAGTCCCTCTGCAACTTAGTGAGACCCTGTTTCAAAATAAAGAATAAAAAAAAAAAAATAGGGCTGGGAGTGTAGCCCAGAGGTAGAATGCCCCTGGGTTCGACTCTCAGTACCGAAAAAAAAAATCTTAATGGCTTAATGACTTTAATCCCCATACTGGGTCTCATATTGAATTTTTCAAATAAAACAAAAGTTTTAGGCAGCTTTCTTCCCTGCCATTTAGGTTCTTCCCTGCCATCTCTCCCCCTGGGCACCTCCCAGTGTGCTGCAGCGTTCACTTCACATTTTATAACACTGTAGTAAAAAACGAAAGAAATAAAGCTGTCAATGACCACAGAAAAGCTCTCTTATAAGCTACATGGAAAGTTATGTTATAAACTATAGCATTCAGCCGAGAGAGGCTCGTTTGTAAGCGGTGTATTTAGACATGTTAGACTGTTCTTAGACACATACTTGAGCCTTTTCTCCATCTCACCCTCGAGCTTTTCCATTCAAAGAAGGATTTTTATTCTTCATGGAAACAAAAGATTTGATATCACAAGGCATCTTTCCTGACTATTTCCATCTAAGGTTATACAAATACACAGTATTTATGATTTAATATACATTTTTTTAATCCTTACTGGGATCTTAAGTAAGTTTCTAAGAAAGAATAGAGAGCTGGGTTGGTGGTACACACCTGTAATCCCAGTACTTGGGAGGCTAGGACAGGAGGATCACAGGTTCACGGCTAGCCTCAGCAATGTAACAAGACCCTCAGCTACTTACTGAGACCCTGTTTCAAAATAAAAAATAAAATAGGGCTGGGGGTGTAGCTTAGAGGTAGAATGTCCCTGGGTTCAATCCCCAGTACCACACAGAATAAAAAATAAAAAGGGCTGGGGTGTAGCTCAGAGGTCAAATGCCTTTGGGTTCAATCCCTGGGAAAACACACACACATACACACACACACACACACACACACACACCACAAACAAAAACAGTACTGTAGAGAGATGAATATAAATTTCTTTCTTTCCTTTTCTTTTCTTTTTTTTTTTTTTTTACTTCCAAAGAATGGCAGTTTCAGACTCTGCCTTCCTCCACAAAAAACTCTGCCTCCTCTCATACCCTGTCTTCTGCTCCCAGTAAATGGCATTTGGTTGGTTGTTCAGGCCTAAAATGTCTGCTGTTTCTCTCTGTCTTTCTCTCTGTCTCTGTCTGTCTGTCTCTCTCTCTCTGCACTGGGGATGGCGCCCAGAGGCATTCTACCTCTGAGCTGCACCCCCAGCCCTATTTAAATTTTTTGTTTTGAAACAGGGTCTCACTATGTTGCTGAGAGTCTTGCTAAATTGCTGAGGCTGTCCTCGAACCCGCGATCCTCCTGTCTCAGCCTCCCAAGTACAGGGATGGCAGGCATGTGCCACCACACCTGGCAGCTATTTCTCTTCATGTCGGTGTTTCCCACTTCTCATTGTCCCAAATCCAATCTACAGCGGACACTGCCAATTCCTACTCGCAGATGTACTGCGCAGCCACTTACCCGTTTGCGCCTACACTAATTAAGCACCATTGTTTCTCACTTGGGCTGTGCAATACTTCCTGAGCGCAATCCTGGCTTCCACGTCTTCAGTTTCCTGCTTCGTGACAATGTATTCTTTGAATCACAACTAGAGAGCTCTTTCATAACTGCAGATCAGCCTCTGTTGCAGCCAGAATGGGGGAGCAGGGTCTGGATGTACCTTCCCCCACAGTCAGGAAACCGGATTAAATATATTTAACAACTATTTTCAGGCCTTAGATGACTGTCAGGGCAGGACTGCTATTCCTGAAACGATACAGTAAGGCAGGCCTGTGGAAGTCCCAGGTTACCCGAGGCAGTTTCCAGGGTTCATGGGGGAACAGGAATCCAAACAGACCCCAGAGATCTTGCTGAATTGAAGAGTCAGAGATTGGCATTTGGGCAGGCCAAAGGAGTTAAAATTTGTGGGATACCATTTTTTGGAGAGATTTCTTTTCATCCAGGTGCAGTGACACACGCCTGTAATCCCAGTACTTGGGAGACTGAGACAGGAGGATCTCAGGTTCAAGGCCAGCCTCAGCAATTTAGCAAGATACCATTCTAAAAATAAAAAATAATGGGCTGAGACAGGAGGATCACAGGTTTGAGGACAGCCTCAGCAAGTAGTGAGACTCTCATCAACCTAGCAAGACCTTGTTTCAAAATAAAAATAAAATAGGGCTGGGGGTATAGCTCAGAGGTAGAATACCCCTGAGTCCAATCCCCAGTACCACCACCAAAAAAAAAAAAAAAAAAAAATAGGGCTGGGGTTGTAGCTTGGAGATAGAATGCCCCTGGGTTCAATCCCCAGTACTGCAATAATAAATAAATATAAAATAAAACAGAGCCAGGTATGGTGGCACACACTTGTAATCCTAGTACTTGAGAGGCTGAGATAGGAGGATGGCAGGTTCACGACCAGCCTCAGCAACTTAGTGAGACCCTGTTTCAAAACAAGGAATAAAAAAAATAGGGCAGGGGGTATAGCTCAGAGGTAGAATGCCCCTGGGTTCAATCCCCAGTACTACAATACATAAATGAATAAATACATAAATAAATAAATAAAACAGGGCTGGAGGTGTAGCTCAGAGGTAGAACTGCCCTGGGTTCAATCTCCAGTAACACACACATGCACAAAAAAAAAAAAGAAAAGACATTGATTTGCCTTGGTTCCTATGTCACAAGTTAGGAGACTGTGTACGTGTGGATCTCTTTCTCAACTTTCCATTTTAGTTCCCCTTATCTATTTTTTTTTAAACAGGGTTTCACTAAGCTGCTGAGAGTCTCGACGAAGCTGGCCTCGATCCTCCTGTCTCAGCCTCCCAAGCGCTGGGATTACAGGCATGCGCCATCACACTGAGCCTCTCCTTATCTATTTATCTATCACTACAGCTCTACCATGCTGTCTTCACGATTATAGCTGTTTTTTTTTTTTTTTTTTT
>PVJS01049909.1:0-14505 GCA_004027185.1 Glis glis | reverse complement strand
GGGGGATTGTAAGAAAAAAAAAAAAAACATTTGAACAGCACAAAGTAGGGAAAGTGAAGAAATGAAAAACTCAACAGGAAACTCAATTGGTGAGAAGTTACAAGCTTGGACTGGGGCCCTGTGAGTCCCCTCACCTGCAGGCTCCAACCCCCACGTCCTGAACTGATGTGGAGCAGCTCCTGACCCCTCCCAGTGCCTGGAGAGTGTGGATGTCCCTGGGGGGAGGCATCAGCACATTGAGCATCAGGGAACCTCTGCCATAGGATTCTCACAAGATCCAAGCTCACCAGGAAATGAGGCGTCATAAGCCAGAACCCATAGCAACAGGCCCGTGCAACCTCGGGTATCTTCACCATCTACATTCTCATTTTGAACTCCAGGAACCAAATAGATCTGGACTTATCAAGATTTCCACACTTGTGAAATTTTACCACCCCCTGCCCCAAACTCAAGAACCTAATACATTCAGAATATGAAATTCCTGAAAACCAATACACAAAAGGCATACAACTGAATAGAAAAGTGGGAGAAAGATTTGACCAGGTCTCTCATGGGCAGGATTATCCAGAGGCCAATAAACGTATAAAAAGGTGTATATCAGGGATATGCAAATGAAAGTCACAATGTCACAGCACCATACACCCTTAGAATGGCTTAATTGCAATGGAAAGGAAGATAATATGAAGCATTAAGAAGCACTTGGATCTGCCGGAAACTTTCATACACTGCTGGAGAAGTATAAATTGATACATTATGTAATTGGAAGACTGGAAGTATATATTAAGGATAAGACTTATGACCTGACAATTATACTTACAATTATATCCTTAATAGAAATGTATGCATATATTCCCAAAAGGCACTTAAAAGGATGTTTATTACCATTTGTAATGGCTCCCATTAGAAATCCCTCAAATGTTATCTACAACAGAGGAATTAATATATTGTGCTATATTCATACAGTAGAATAATATACACTACAGCAAAGAGGATATATAAAATATAACTCTGAATAGCATGAGTGAATTTCATAAGCATAATGCTGAATGAAAGGAACCAAGTATGTACCAAATGATTCTATGTATATAAAATTCATAAGTGGACAAAATTATTATATGGTATTAAAACTTAGGAAGGTAGTTTCCCATTGTGGGTGAAGTTAGTAACTAAAAGGGGACTTTTAGAGGTGTCTGAGATTCTAGTAGGACTATATACTGTTTTTTGGATCCAGGTACTGGTTTCTTATATGTGCTAACTGTGGAAACCCATTCCATGTCTACTTCTAATTTGTATATTTTTCTGTATGTATATTGTACTTCAATAAAAATCTGAAACATTTATATAGAGACATAACGAAGACATAAGTAAATTGGGAGATATATTAAATTGATCAAAAGAGCCAGTGCAATCACAATTAAATCCCCAACAGAGTTTTGTTTAGTTTTGGTGGAACTTGCAAGCTTATTTTATAATTTATACAGAAATATGTCACTAATATTAACAGGGATCACTTGAAAAGAACTAGATGGAAGGATTTAACATACCAGGTATTATGAAACTATAGTGACTAAGACAATAGGCCATACAAACTTGGAAATTATATTTGACAGAGATATTTAATATCGATTGGGAAAAGAACTTCTCGATAAATGATACTGGGACAACTGGTTATTTATGTGACAAAAATACAAAATTAGATATCTACATCACACCACACACAAAATAAGCCACAGGTGGATTAAAATACAAGAGTGGAAGGCAAAAGTAGAAAGCTTTTTGTTATAGTTAGATATGAAATGTCTCCTAAAGAGTTCATTTATTCATGTTTGGAGCTGAGGTATTTGAGTCATTAGAATTGTAATTCCAGCAGTGAATAAATCCATTGTGATGGATTTGTCTGGTGTGTGGCCTGGGCCAGTAGGGTGTGGTTGGAGGTGTATCCCTGGGAGTGTGACCTTGGAGATTATATATAGCTCCTCCTCCCCCTGCTCAATCTCTCTTGCCTCCAGCCTCCATGATGTGAGCACAGTCCATGTGCTCTCCTCTCTCCACCTCCCACCACCATGCCCTGAGATCCTTGGTCCCCAGCCTCACATGGACTGAACCCCAAACCATAAGAAAATAAATCTTCTTTCCTCTAAGTTACATGGTCAGTCCTTTAGATTACAGCTGCAAGAATGCTGACTGGAACACTTTTATAAAGTAATGTAGAAAAATATTTCATTAATCCAGGCTCAGAAAAAAATTCTCAAACAATACATAAAAAGATTTGCCATAAAGTAAAGCTTAATAAATTAGATTTTAATAAAATAAAAATTTCAACTTTTTAAAAGTCACCTTTTTATAAAGCTGGGTGGTGGTGGCGCACGCTTGTAATCCCAGTATTTGAGAGGCTGAGACCGGAGGATCCAGGTTCACGGCCAGTCTCAGCTATTTAGTGAGGCCCTCTGCAACTTAGTGAGATTCTATTTCAAAATAAAGAATAAAAAATAGGGCTGGTGGTGTAGCCCAGAAGTAGAATGCTCCTGGGTTCGATCCCCGGTACTGCCAAAACAAAACAAAACATAACAAAAAAAGTCACCATAAAGAGGATGAAAAGACAGATTACAAAATGGGAAGAGATTTTTGCAACACATAAAACTGACAAAGTAACAGTAGGTAGGACATCTACAAATCAACTTGAAAAGACAGACATTATATTAAAAACTTAGGCAAAAGACTTGAACAGAAGCTTTATAAAAAAAAGAAAAGAATTTCCAGCCAGTAAATATATGAAGTGTGCAACTTCGTTATTATTAACAGGGAAAATGCATTAAAACCTTGATGAGATTCCATTAGAAGTTTACCAGATTGGATAAAATAAAAAGTCCAACAGTGAAAGTATTGGCAAAGATGTGGAGCACTGGGGACTACCAAACAATGCCAGTGGTAGTGTAAATTGGGAAAAAAAACCTTTATAATATAATAAAATTGAAGGTGCCCGTTATCCTACAATCCTGCAATTCCAGCTCCCAGGAATATGCCTTAGAAATACTCTTACACATGTCCCACACAAGACATGATGAGAATAGTCAAAGCAGCATTATTTGTAATAGGTGAATCTGGAAGCAGCCCAAATGTTCCCTGATAGTGTGATATATTAAGACACTAGAATACCATTTGGCAAATGGAAATATATGAAGCACAGCTGCACCCACAGCAAGGATGAATCTTGCAATCAGAATATGTAGTGGATTCCATCCAGAGCACTGTTTCCAGGCCAGTGCCCGTGTGAACACCTAGCCCCTGTGAGCATTGGCTGCTAATGGTTCAAACTTGGCCCCTTTTCTAGAAAATCGCCCTTGGCTCAGAGGGTCTGGAACACCTTAGCCAGAGACTGGGCATGTTGTCACAAGTGTCTCTATGGGCCAACACTGGGGTGCGATTCAAGCTCTAGAGCCCCCTTGCATCAGGGTGAAGCAGAGACCTCCTCCTTGCCTCTCTCTGCTACCTTTACTGGCAGATCACATGCACCTGAATCCTTACTCTAGACTCTGCAAGTGAGGAATTCGACTTAAGATGGATTGCTATGCTTGAGAAAAGATACTAAATATGTATATTATGATGCACACGCAGGTGGTAATATAAAGAAAAGCAGAGACAGTAATTATTTCTGGGGAGAGAGGAAACTATTTTCAGGGAAGGAACAGGGGGCTTCTGGTATTGACAATGTTTATTGATTTGCATGATGTTTACGTGGATATTCACTTTATAATTATTGCCTATTCTGTATATGCATGTTGTATACACTATTTAGTATCTATGATACAGACAAAAAGAAGAAAAATGTCCATGTAATTAGATTTTGTGTTCCAATTTAAATAAAAAAAAATATATATATATTATGTTTTTATTGGTGATTGTAGTCTCACATCACAATGAGTATCAGTTTGGTGTTAACATACATGCACACAGCTCTTGGTGTCCCTCCCCCCCGCCTCCCCCCTACATGTAGCACTGAGAATGATGTTGGTATAATCTCATATATACACATTGTTTATGATAGTAAGTCCATAGATTCACTTCTTTCTTACCCTTCCCTTGTACCCCTTCCCTTGCACCACTGAGGGTTCTCCGTTGTCACTGGAGTCCCTTTTGTGTCCCCACTACTCCCTAAGCTGCGCATATTAATGAAAGCATATGTCCCTTCTTTTTTTGTGATTGGCTAACTTAACATAATGTTCTCCAGATCTTTCCATTTTCTTGCAAGTGCTGTTATTTTGTTCTTCTTTTAAATAAAAAATATATTTTTAATCAGAGAAAATGAACTGCTCGATTTATGTTTTCTTACATTTCTTGAGATTTTCCTAGTAGTCTAGTATATAATCAAGGCTTATACATATTTCATGTATTAAAACTTTCAATAAAATATGCTATAAACTGGGCATGGTGGTACACATCTGTAATCTCAGTACTTAGAAGGCTGAGACCGGAGGATTGCGGGTTCAAGGCCAGCCTCAGCAATTTAGCAAGATCTTGTTTCAAAATAAAATAGGGATGGGGTGTAGCTCAGAGATAGAATGCCCCTGGATTCAATCCCCAGAAATATGCATGTGAACACACACACGCGCGCACATGCACACACACACACACACACACACACACACGGTATGGATTTGTATATAATTTGATATCCATTAATTTAATTGTGATAAAATTAGTTGTATTAGTGATAAAAGCTGAAAAATCACCCCCAAATTTCACAGCCTAAAACATTTCTTATATCATTTGGGGGGGGTCGAGAATCTGGGCCCTGCTTAGCTGAGTCCTCTAACTCAGGGTCTTTTAAGGCTACAGTCAAGCTATTGGTCAGGCATAAAAAGGGATGAAGCCCTGTAATTTGCAACAACAGAGTGTGGAGGACATTATGTTAAATTAAATAAACCAGGCACAGAAAGACCAAGTCCTTATGTTCTTACTCATATATGGGCACTAATAAGGTTGACCTCATAGTGTAGAGAGTAGAATAGTGGTATTAGAGGCTGGAGGAGGGAGGGGAGATGGGGACTAGCAAGAGGCTGGTTATGAGGTATAAAAATACAAGCTGGGCGTGGTGGTGCACACTTGTAATCCCAGTACTTAGGAGGCTGAGACCGGAGGATCTGGGTTTGCGGTTAGCCTCAGCTACTTAGTGAGGCCCTCCGCAACTTAGCGAGACCCTGTTTCAAAATAAAGCATAAAAAATAGGGCTGGGGGTGTAGTCCAGAGGTAGAATGCCCCTGGGTTCAATCCCTGGTACCGCAAAAAAAAAAAAAGAATACAGTTAGATAGGAAGATTAAGTTCTAGTGTCCTATAGCAAAGTAGAGAAGTCACAGTTAACAATAACTGACTGTATATTTCAAAATAGCTACAAGAAAGGATTTTAAATATTTCCAATGTGAAGAAATGATACATGTTTAAGGTGATAGGTTAATGGTGGGTATGCCTGATTTGATCACCTCACATTATACACAGGTGTCAAAATAGCACACTGGACTCCACGAATATTTATAATTATTGTGTGTCAATTTTTAAAACAAGAGATGTTAGCAGGGGCTGCAGTCAGCTCAAAGCTGGACTCAGAAGGATCCATTTCCAAGGACACTTGTGTGGTTGTTGGAGGATTTGGTTCTTCCTGGGTTGGGGACTGAGGGCTTTGCGTTCTCGCTGGCTGCTGGCCAGAGACCTCCTTCAGTCTTTGTCACGTGAGCCAGTCCCTGGCTTCCATCACAGTAAGCAAGCAGCCAGGCTTCTTTGTAATTTAACCAGGGCGTGATATCCCAGATCTTCCTTGCTGTATTCTACTCATTAGAAACAAGTCTCTAGGTCCAGCTCACACTAGTGGGGAAGAGATTATCCAGTGGCACAGATACCAAAAGCTATGGTTCAATGTGTCCCCCAGAAGCTCATGGGTTAGAAACCTAATCCCCAAAGTCATATGCTAATGGCTTTTGCAGGTGGGGCCTTTGGGAGGTAATTAGGGATAGATGAGGTCATGAGGGTGAGGTCTCCATGACAGGATTAGTGGATTTATTTACCCATTTTGCTGGGCTGGGTTTTTAAAGGATTGGTGGCTTTATAAAAAGAGGAAGAGAGACCTGAGCTTGCACTCGTGTTCTCTTGCTATATGATGACCCTCTGACATGTCGCAATGCAGCAGGAGGCCCTCACCAGATGCCAGCACTTCACTCTTCCCAGCCTCCAGAACTATAAGAAATACATCTCTGCTCTTTATAAACTACCCAGTCTCAGGTATGCTGTTATAGCAGCAGAAAACAGACTGAGACACCAGAAGATGAGCAGATGGGGATCATCGGCAGCTCTTTTCCAAGCTGCCTGCTGCCCTGATGAATCTCACTAGGCGGCTTCTCCTGGGTTGCTTTGGAGAATCACTAACCAGCATTAAATAAACTTCTGATGACACTCATCCTGGATGACAGTATAGAGTTCTGCATGCACAGAGCAGCTCCCTCTCAAATATTCATTTAACAGTCAGAGATTCTGTCCTTAAGACTTTGAGTTTGGGGCTCTTTTTAAAACACTGTTCATTTTCTATGCCCATATTGGGATTTTACATATAACATGTATCTTTCCAAGTCACTCAAGCCTCTTGCTGAACCCTGGTTCAAGTTTTTCCAGAAGACCACTCCATGTCTTTCTCGGGGTATCTCCAGGGCCCACTTCGATCTACCTTGATTGATGGTGGGGTGTGAAATAATCCATGAAAATAGTGATGTGTTGAGTTATCATGTTCAAATGCTTTTTCCTTTGTATTTTTATTGCCACACTATTTGGTCAAAATAATTCAATAACAGTCAGGCATGGTGGCGCACGCTTGTAATCCCAGTAATTGGGAGGTTGAGACAGGAGGATCGCAGGTTCGCAGCCAGTCTCAGCTACTTATTGAGGCCCTCCGCAACTTAGTGAGACCCTGTTTCAAAATAAAAAATAAAATGGGGCTGGAGGTGTAGCTTGGAGGTAGAATGTACCTGGGTTCAATCCCTAGTACCACACACACAAATAAAAAAAATTCAGTGGTGTAAAGTATCTACTACTGATTGTATCTTATAGCCACATATTGATTTTTTTAACCACCTAAAACTTACTGCCTTGAAATCTATTTTGCTTAATAATACCTTTATTTGAAGAATAGATTTTTTTTTTTTTGCGGTACCGGGGATTGAACCCAGGGGTGTTCTACTTCGGAGCTAGACCCCCAGCCCTATTTTTTATCCTTTATTTTGAAACCGGGTCTCACGAAGTTGTGGAGAGCTTCACTAAGTAGCTGAGGCTGGCCGCGAACCCGGATCCTCTAGTCTCTGCCTCCCAAGTACTGGGATTACAAGCGTGCGCCACCACGCCCGGCTAAGAATAGATTTTGATTCCATTTTTATCTTTATCTTTTTGGGGAGTCATTTTATTTTGGATGTGCCGATCACAATCAGGAAATTGTTACACTTTTTTTAACCTAATTAAGAACTCTGGGTGGGTTTTAGATTTGTGGGAATGAAAGAAGTCTTTCCCAATTCAGTATGAATTGTGTTGTGTGGCATTTGCTGTTTCCTAATCCTATTTTGTGCTGATAAGAAATTGATGTTGGCAAGCTTCCAACTTCATTGTTTGCCCAGGTGTCTATACAATGTCCTGTTGCACTAATCTTAACCATCAATTATCTCTGATTTGGGGCTTTGTTGTTTTAAAATCTATGGTCCCATCCTGCAGCACTTGGTAACATTTGCATGAGACTGTGTGATTTTTAAACTTCATTTGTCCTGTATTTCCAATTAGATTAGTGCTTTCTGTGAGCTGAGATCATCCGAAGACCCTATGCACTTGACTTAAAATATACTTGTCAGATTTTACTCGACTCTGCTTTATTGTCCTCCCTCATTTTAGCATTTAAGAAGCAACAGGAACAAAAACAACAAAATCAAGTTTATTTCTTCTTTTTCCCTCTTTTGATTTCACACACTCTGTAACCAGAACAGGACAGGTTCTGAACACCTTCATGGCAGATATTTTGCAGACTGGCCTGACTCCTGAGTTCATGCAGGTTTTTTAATTGCCAAGAAAATTGGAATATTCACCGTGACGGGTGAGTCCCAATGATTCTTTTCACTGAGGGGCAATTGGGCAAGAGCAGGGAAAAGGAACCCTAATTACAGTACCACCCCTTACCTGTGAGTTCGGCTTTGCGCCCCCTGGAGGCCATTCTGGGAACACCCAGACCAGCTATCTTGGCCTTTCTCCAAAGAGAAATGACAAGAAAAGTCCACTCAACATTGTTCCAATAAGACAAAGTTGCTGACTGTGGGGAGCCAGAGGCTACCGGCAGGGGTTCAAGGAAGTGTGGCCTTTTCCTGCAAGCCTCTGTTTGCTAGGGCTGAGCTGGGTCACAGACCCAGAACAATGTCCGTGTTCCAGATATTCTTTGCTGATTATGGTACCCTTGATTGCTTTCTGCGGTGATGCAAACTCTGTGGTGGGGTTAACTCATAGCCCGGTGGGGCGCTGGTGGGTTGAGCTCTACATGCCTATGCCTATGGAATTTCCAGCTGAAACTTCCTCCTGCTATTGTATAAAACTGAGCAATACAAAAGTAAACTTGCTCTCCTGGCTTGTCAGCCCTTGGGAGTCCTCCTGATCCTGCTTTTCTATGTGAAGTCTTTTCTTTCCCATCCCTCACCTTCTCTCCTCAGGTGATCCTCCCAGAGCTGCGCTGGACGCTGTAGGTGGCGCCCAAAACAGGGACTTGAGTACGGAGAAATGGCATTGACAGGTGAAGGGACTTCCTATGGTGTTGGCCGCTCATTGTGGAATTGTGTGTAGGAAGAATTGTTTTCATCAGGAGTAAAAATGGGACAGTCTATTTTTGTGTGTGTGTGTGGTACCGGGGATTGAACCCAGGGGTGTTCTACCTCCGTGCTACACCCCCGGCCCTATTTTTTATACTTTATTTGAAACCGGGTCTCATGAAGTTGCGGAGGGCCTCACTAAGTAGAGAGAGAGAGATAGACAGGGAGAGAGAGAGAGAGCAAGAGAGAGCTGAGGCTGGCCGCGAACCCGGATCCTCTGGTGTCCGCCTCCCAAGGTACTGGGATTATAAGCGTGTGCCACCACGCCCAGCCGGGACAGTCTATTTTTCTCACTTGCTTCAGTCTATGTTGCGGACCAAGGGCTATAAAGCAAAAAGAGAGCAGCTGGAGAAGCTTTTAGAATAAATCCAGGAGATTTGTTCATGGTTCCCAGAAGGAGGCACAGTTAATTTAGAAACCTGGGATAAAGTAGGGCAACATATGAAGGACCACTATACAGCTGTAGGTCCTCTGAAGGTCCCTGTAGAAGCTTACTCTCTTTGGGAATTTATCAGAGATTGTTTAGATCCTGTGGGGCCTGTTAATCGCCTGCCTAGTGCCCCTCCTGTGACCCAGTCACTGCCCCCCCCAAGGACCAAAGCCACGCCATGACAGGCTTCAGTTAAGGCTTTAAGTAAAATAGGCCTAAGTATTTGTTTTTCTAGAGTTAAGTTTCTATAGCCTGTTGCCCCATACCCTGTAGAAACCATTAAGTGTGCTAATCTGATCCTGCCCCTAGCAACCCCTAGAAACAGCCAATCGGTGTCAAGCATGCCCAGGTCTGGAATTTGCAGATAATCAGGCGAGGCCACTCTGACCAGAGTCAGCAGGCCCCCTACCCATCCTGGACATTCTTGAGAAAGGTACTGTGGGCCCGACCAATCAGCTTAAATGTCACCATATATGGTTAATGCTTCCCTAATGATGACCCCTACCTAAGGCGCAAAAATTAAACCAACCAGGGAACGCCAACAAGCTTATGTTTTAAACTAACCTACCAATGTAAAGGTGGGGTGGGCTGCCTCCTTAAGGGATAAAAGCTTTGTTCTTGGAAAGCAAGGGGCTTCTCCCTGTGACCACTGCGTTGGTGCACATCAGGAGCCCAAGCTCGAGCTTGAATAAAGGACCCTCGTGTGCTTTGCATCGGAATTGGCTCCTGGTGGTCTTTGGTGGGATCACGAACTTGGCACTTCACCCTCATATATCAGGAAGAACTAGCCAAGGCAGAGTGGCGGCAAACTGAGGAGTCATCATCTGAACCTAAAAGTAAGGATAAACTATCAGTGCATTTTGCAGGACTTACAGTAGGAAAAAAGTCAGATGGGTCTACCGACCAGGTTGACTGCGCCATACCGATAAGAGTGTTGCTTGACCCTCACCTTCTTTAGATCTCCCTTGCAGCATACTCTGTCACAAGCTAATGCACTGGGTGAAGAAAACCTTCCTTTCTCCTGCTTCCCGGTGGTAGAGTGACAGAATGACCAGGGGAACATTCAAAGAGAGCAGGAGCCCTTATCTTTTAAGGTTCTGAAGGATCTGAAATCTGCTTGTGCACAGTATGGCTCTACAACTCCCTTTACTTTATCGCTAGTGGCTACTTTATCAGGCAGTGTCCTTCCTCTAATGATTGGAAGGCTATTGCCAAAGCTTGTTTGCCTAGGGGAGACTACTTGCTATGGAAATCAGAATATGCAGAGAGGGCCCTCCGAGTTTTTAACCTCTCAGTTGATGCAAATATGTTAATGGGAGAAGGAGTTTTTGTTCCCATGCAACAACAGTTACAATATTCTTTAGAGGTTTATCAACAAATTAATACTTTGGCTACACAAGCATGGCGGAGGTTGCCTGTTTCTGGGGTTAAAACTGAAGAATTAAGTAAGATTAGTCAGTGACCTGATGAGCCTTACCAGGATTTTGTCTCTAGCTTGCTTCAAGCTGTAGGACTGCTTGTGGTGGGTGGGGAAGCTGGTACCTTATTAGTAAAACACTTGGCCTATGAAAATGCAAATTCTGCCTGTCAGACTTCAATCTGACCTTATCAGGAAAAGGGCACACTTTCTGACTACATAAGACTTTGTGCCGACATTGGTCCTCCATATATCCAAGATCTGACCCTTGTTGTGGCATTACAAGGGAAATTATCAGGTCAAGGGAAGGGGTGTTCCCCCAAGGGGCTCTAGCCATGGAAACGGCTGCTTCTGATGGGGTCAGCCTGGGCATTTTGCCCAACAATGCTCCCCGCCTTTCTTTGTTCAACACTTGCGGGCACATTCTGGGTTACCTGGGTCACTTGCAGAAGGTAATGCTTTTGCAGACACACTGACCCGACCTCAGGTTAACACAGCCCTACAGGGGGCTCAAGAGTCACAGGCTTTACATCACCAAAATGCCTCTGCTATTCGAAAACAATTTGCCATTACTCGAGAAGTAGCGTGACAGATTGTCAGGACTTGTCATACTTGTCCCACCACTCAACCAGTCCCACATTATGGAATTAATCCCAGAGGACTCAAGCCCTTACAGCTCTGGCAGATGGATGTCACTCACGTCTCATCTTTTGGTAAAACTTCCTTTGTTCATGTAACTGTTGATACCTTTTCTGGTTTCATTTATGCTACCCCACATACAGGCAAAGCTGCCAAACATGTTATTGCTCACTGCCTGGCTGCCTTTTCTGTCCTTGGCATCCCTACCATTATAAAAACTGATAATGCTCCTGCCTATACCTCTACCACGTTTACTTCCTTCTGCATAACTGTCTCTATTCTACATAAAACAGGCATTCCTTATAACCTGCAGGGCCAAGGGATTGTGGAGCATGTCCATCTCTCCATCAAGTTACAGCTAGAAAAAATAAAGAAGAGGAAGCAGTACCCCCACTCTCCACACAACTGTTTGTTTATTTATTTTTGCAGTACTGGGAATTGAACCCAGGGGCATTCTACCTCCGAGCTACACCCCCAGCCCTATTTTTATTCTTTATTTTGAAACAGAGTCTCACTAAGTTGCAGAGGGCCTCACTAAGTAGCTGAGGCTGGCCATGAACCCAGATTCTCCGGTCTCAGCCTCCCAAGTACTCCCAAGCGTGCGCCACCACACCCAGCTAATGCTTGTGTTTATACATTCAATATTCCCAGATATTCTTTGCTGATTACAGTACCCTTGATTGCTTTCTGTGGTGGTGCAAACTCTGTGGTGGGGTTAATTCATAGCCCAGTGGGGCGAGCTGTACATGCCTATGCCTATGGAATTTCCAGCTGAAATTTCCTCCTGCTAATGTATAAAACTGAGCAACAGGAAAGTAAACCTGCTCTCCTGGGTCATCAGCCCTTGAGAGTCCTCCTAATCCTGCTTTTCTATGTGAAGTCTTTTCTTTCCCATCCCTCACCTTCTCCCCTCAGGTGATCCTCCCAGAGCTACGCTGGAAAGGCAGTTGACCTCACCCCCAGGGATGCTGACTCAGTAGCTCTGAGGTGGGGACCCCAGAAGTTGCATTTCTAATAAGCTCCAGGTGTTGCTGCTGCTGCTTGTCAGGGCCACACTTTGAGAAAGAAGCCTGGGCTGGAGCACAGAGACCCTCAGTCAATGAGCAGATGGAGATGCCTGCGTGGCTAGTGTCTGCTCAGCCAAGCACTTAATGCTTGCGCGATTTCGTCTCTCCTCTAAATTTTCAGGAATATGTGGCCAAGTCAGCCTTTGAGGGGGTTTGGGAACTAAATTAACAACCCTAATAGCTGCCCCTTTCTTACCCTGGCTGGGTAGTATATAATTAAAATCCAGATAACCCAGAAACCTCATTTGAATCTATAGTCACAATGTACTGTCTAGGTAAGCTGGAAATGTGTGTGTGGGGGGGGGGGTTGGCATGTATGTGTATGGTGGTGTGTGTGTGGTGGGGTATGTGAATGGTGTGTGTGTGGTGTGTGTGTGTGGTGGTCTGTGTGGTGTGTCTGTGTGGTGGTGTATGTGTGTGGTGTGTTTATGTGTGTGTGTGTGTGTGTGTGTGTGTGTGTGTGTGTGTGTTGGGGGTGGGGGAGGCAAGCAGAAAAAAACACTATTTTCAGAAATTTTTTCCCTTTCCTAACTTGTTCCTGACTATATTGAAACTAAGAAACAGAAAATGCTAAAATATATGCAACTGAAAGAATTAAAGGTAAGACTGAGTATCTGAGTATCTCTACCTACTGAAAAGCTGCGTCCATCTCTTCTGCCCCACACTTGAATCCAGCTCCCTCCCTTGCAGCCAGGTGCCCCTGGGCCTGCACATACGGAGTCTTTGTGTCCCTCTCCAAGAAAAGATCATTAAAAGAGGCCCCCTCCTCTGAGTTGGTGGGACCCAGAGCAAGGCAAGCAGGCCAGGTGTATTTTAGCCCACTTCCTTAGCCAGGGACCCTGGTCCAGCAATCACACGGCCTCTGCACAGGCACTCCTGCCGCCGCCCCAGCCAGAATCCACACGACCAACCAGCGGACCTTCCCCAACTCCATCGGATGGCAACCTGCTTTAAGGATCTCCGACTTCCAACCCTCTGCTGCAGCACCCCACAACTCTTGTGAAGTGAAACCTGTCATTCTCTCAGCCACCCTCGAGGTCCTAAATCCCAAACTTCTGCCACAAGGAGCTGTATTCCTGCGTGCCTTCCCACAGGTCCTTCCTTTAGACCCCAAAGCTCTTCCTCAACCTTTCCTCTCATTTGCACCGTTGTGTTCTATTCATTCTTTAAAAAAAATAAGTTCATGTAAAAGAAATACTTTTTTTAAACTTGGAAAATACAAAGAATTATGGAGAAAATGTCCATTAAAAGGGTACCTGTGGTTCATGCCTTTTCTTTTCTTTCTTTCTTTTTTTTTTTTTTCAATACTGGGAATTGAATCCAGGGCCTCAAACTACTTAGGCAAGTGCTCTACCATTGAGCTACATCCCCAGCCCCTTTTTCAAATCTCTTTATTTTGAGACAAGGTCTCACTAAGTGCCCAGGTTGGGCTCAAACCTGGTGAACCCCTTGCCTCTGCTCCTGAATAGCTGGGATGATAGGCCTGAGCCACTGCACCAGCTCATGCTTTCTTTGATTTATTTTTTCAAGATATTTTCTATGCATATATATATATATATATATATATATATATATATATATATTTATGGATCACAAATTGTATTATGCTTTTTAAAACAGCATTACATTGTAAGCTTTCTTCTTAATGTTTAAAAATTATTTGAAAAAAACTTTTTAATGGCTGTATGTGTGTATTATACATTATATATATATGTATATCTGAAGGTTTCTTTGTTTAACTCCTGTTCTGGCCATTTTCAGTTTGTTGCTGCTATAAATAAGGCTACCAAGAAAAGTTTTATACATGAATCTGACAGCCCCTCTGATTATTCTCTGGCAGAGAGTTCTAGAGTGGAATTACTTGAAAAATAGAAAAGAACGCCGGGCGTGGTGGCGCACGCTTGTAATCCCAGTACTTTGGGAGGCGGAGACCTGAGGATCCAAGTTCGCGGCCAGCCTCAGCTCGCGCATGCGCGCGCACGCACACGAGCGTTCTCTCTCCTTCCCTCCCTCCCTGTCTCTCTCTCTCCCTCTCCCTGTCTCTCTCTCTCTCTCTCTCTCTCCCTGTCTCTCTCTCT